>JAKCPI010029686.1:0-14152 GCA_023213315.1 Euborellia annulipes | reverse complement strand
ATTAGTTTTTTAAAAATTTGTCATATATAGTGAATTATCAATTTTATTATATTTGTCGCCACGGCTCGTGACGTCATAACTTGTAGCGTCACTGCCTTTGAAGCCACGGCTTGTAACGCGACATGCTGATAGAGGAATGAAAAGATTTGGGGCGATTAAAATAAAAGTTCCAATTTAATAAAATTAACAAGAAGGCTTATGTTCCTAATTTCACTCCTTAAAGTAAGCCTTACACCGAACGTTGGCTCTTTGCTAAAAAACTACGATCTTATTTAAATATATGATTAGTTTAACTTGATGTGAAAAGACTCCGAAAGTCATAATTAACTAGCTTATTCTAGGGATAGCTAGTTAATTAGAAGGGAATGATTTTGATGAATTTCTTAACGTTTTAGATCTCACTGAGTTCCAAAAAAAAATTTTTCTGAAAATTTTTATGATAATCACACCTTTTTATAAAACTTTTACTTTCAAAGCCACAATTAATGCCTAAATGTCTTTTTATTCTCAATTAATTCCCTCAGACTCGTCCAGCCATCTGAAGAAAGAGATCTGGACCGCTTTGGGTCAATTAATTGAGAAATCCGTCAATCAGTGAGTTCGGTTGCCTATCTTCCAGGACCTAAGCCTAGGGACATTTCATCACTTTCTGTCGAAATAGCAAACTGAAAAATGTCTGTCCATTTCTGCTGATCTGAACTTCACCAGATTTTAATGAAAAATCTCTGACAAGTTTCGAAACCTTTTTGCTCGGAATACAAGACAAAAGGACCTGAGGGAAGAATCAGGGATGTCCCTATGCCGCAATCAAAGTTTATTTGCAATTGGAATTTTTCTAATAAAAAAAAAAGATTAACCTTGGAATTATTTGTAGAAAGAAAAAAAAAAGATTTAAATATTAATCACATCTATTATAGTTTGTCGTTAAGACGTAATATTTCCTTTCCTTTCCTCTCGAGTCTTTTTTTGTTCGCGTATTATTTATTAACGCAATGTGAGATCTTTTTTTTTTTTTTTTGCTCAAGAGCCAATCAATATGAAGTGATCCAATTTTACTTTTTCTTTATTTATTACTAGTTTAAAAACATTTATTTATTTACTAGCCGCGTTCTGCACACCTTTCCTTTCTTTCCTGGTCCTTTTTTCGTTTCAAAAATTCCTACAAGATGTGGAAATATCCAGCACAGACCCTAACAGGTCTTCTTTAAGCATATACAGTAAAATTTTGTTGTTTGTAGATGGCCGTAAGGATGATCAATTTTATTATAAGTGGCATCGGCCAAAAATAAATACTTTTGCGTATTATCTGTTTATTTGTAAATATTTCGATTCTATATCACTTGTAAAAATATTTACAAATAAACAGATAATAAGCAAAAGTATTTATTTTTGGCCGATGCCCTTATAATAAAAGTAAAATTTTGTTTCTAAATTACATTAGCGAATTATATAAATACAGTATATGTTGCAGACCAAACTGTTTCAGGATAAACTTAATTTTAGTGTGTTTGTTTTTTCTAAAAAAAAGTTTGGCCTGCAATATATAGGCCTACAATTATTATTATGTATCGTTGAAATGCCAGGTAGAAGCCTTTATTGTTAAATCAAACTCCTTTAATATAAAACGTTTCAGTCTTTTATACCAAGGGTCGCGAGTTCGCATCCCGTCTCATGCGACACTTTATTTCAATTGGATTGGCTACCAATCCAGGTTAAATAAATAGAGACGGGGTCTAAATGGCCTTCTCTGCCGAAAAAAAATTAAAAAAAAAAAAAAACGTTTCGGCCAATTTTATTGTGCCATCTTCAGTTTTTAAGAAGTTGTAAAGTAAATATATTTGCTTGTACATAGGCTATTGTAAATGACTGGCTTATGGACACACGTATTAAGGGCTTCGCCCCCATGGACCCCCGCCTTTTTCTTCTTTTTTTTTTCTCATTCACACTCATATTCACTCATATTCAAACAGCCTTTTCGGCAACTTAGGCCATTTAAGACTTTAAACGATACTCATATGTTTAATATACCTATTTGGGGTCCAGGCATTCTTATTTCAGCCATTTGGTATCCAAATGGCTTAAATAAAATCATCGGACTGCCTGGGGTCCGAACCCTCGACCCTTGGTATACATGGCCAGCACGCTAACCCCTACACCAAGCCCCGAGAGGCCGGGGGCCTGGCAACGGAGAAGAGCAACAGTCACCACAATCGTTGCGGTTAAGTGATGCCGAGCGCGGCGAAAGTTCGGGATTGGTGACCCCGAGCAATCAGCGTGTGGAACGCCCCCCGGTAGCCATCGGTACTTGTAATTTAAAAAGTATACTAATAAAGAAATAACCCCTAAATGGCCTCTGTAGCCGAAAAGGGTTAAAAAAAAAAAAAAAGCCCCGAGAGCGAAAAGAAAATTATTATTATTATTATTCCATTCCAGGGCCTGCTCGAGGATTTGTTTACATACATGGAATACACAAATGGAAATAATACATAAATATTTCTCTATACATTTCCTATGGGAGAAATCATAACTTTAAAATTTAATAACTCAAAAAGTTATAGGAATTTCGGGATGAAAATAATTTTCCTGTAATAACTAGAAGGTCCTCTTTAAAAGTAGTGTATCCAGATAGGGGCGAAGGGGGGCGCATCAAGCTTTTGGCGCCCCTCGCTCATCCCCTTTTTTCCCAAAATTTGAAATTCATTTGAATTTCATAATAAATTCATTTTATATCACAAATCCGGAGAAAAATTACAAAAAAAGCTCGAATCAGATTCAAATACTAACAAAAAAAAAAAAAAGGTCGAAAGAAAAACAGCGTCCCAGTTGAGCCTCGCCCCCTCCACCTTCAAAGGCTAGTTATGCCGCTGCTCTTTAAGCATAACAAATTTCATTTCAAAATTCCAACGGGAAGTTGCCTAAATAGAGCGTGACAGACGGGCGGACGGACATTAGCGAATTATATATATATAGATTCTTTAAAAACTCTGAAAGTGAAGATGGCATAATAAAATTAGCCGAAACTTTTTGTAATACGTAAAGGTGTTTGATTTTACAATAGTATTCCTACCTGGCTGCTTTCCTCTTCATCTCAACGATTGAGTTCTACAAAGCCATTCTAATAGTGCGTTAATTCCTTGGAGTGTATATTTGATTTTTGTGATAAAAAAAAAAAAATTAATACGGCCTACATTTTATTTATTCAAATCATTTAATATTACTGTAAAAAAAAAAAAAAAAAATTACTTTATTTGATCATCAAAATACGCATATGAAAGATGACATTTGGAAAAGCCTTTTTTTTTACAAGACCCAAGTCTCTAGTCGCAGCCGAGCGATTAAAGAGTTGTATGCAAAGTTTTGCTATTGCAACACACAGACACACACACACTTCCGTTGCTGGTCTCTCTCTCTCTCTCCTCTCTCGTCCATCTCGCAGACTCCTTGGGTTGCTCCCACCCCCCGCCTTGTGACGTCACTCCCCACGAGACATCCGCTTAAATTTAAACCAATGTTTGTGAGGAGGAGAGGGAGATTACTTGACCATACATGGCGGTCAACGCCTTATAATTATTCTAAATATATATATTTAATATTATCAACAAGATAACGAATCTAACGGAGAGTATAAAGTTAACAAAAAAAAAAAAAAACGTCCCGTTATTTTCCCTTAAAATTTAAGGTATAAAAGATGACTTCTGAGTAAAACCTTTTAGCAATGAATAAACAAAAGACGCAGGCGACGTCATGTCCGTCATATGGACGTCAAAACCTTTTAAAAGAAAAATTCCTTTTGGCAGGCTGGCTCTCTTTGTTTAAATTATTTGTAGCCAGTGAATACGAAATATTAATAGAAATCTGTTTATTAAACAATGTTCGATCAAACGAGAGATTGAATCTTGTATAGAAATCAGGCTTCCCCATTTGGACAGAAATATTATAATCTAAATCATTTTTATTAATTCTAATTTGAATCTAAATCTGCAGCCTCTGCACTTTTTTTTTTTTTTATTTATTTCTTATCGGTTGCGGCAGAAGCTATCCAGCCCCACTTTTATTAACATTTACATTTATTTGTTAACAATATTATTATTATTTTTTTTTTTTTTAACATTTTAAAATAATATAATTATTGTATGTTGTTCGGGGTTATGTGGACGGATGACATGAGTAAAGCGATGCAATGAGAACAGTGAAGAGAAAATTAAAAAAAATAAATAAAATTTTCAAAATACAGCACCCAAACAAAAGCAAAATTCAAAATACAATAGCTCCACAACACAACAACAATCAAAATGATTGATACAGCATCAAAACATACAAAAAAATACAAATAAAATTCAAAATCAAATGACACCAAAACAAAACTAAACATCAAAATAACAGAGTATCAAAACAAGCAAAAATTCAAATGGCATCAAAACGAAACAAAATTCAAACTAATATAGCATCAAAACAAAAGCAAAAATCAAATCTAAATAGCACAAAACAAAGGCAAAAATCAAATCTAAATAGCACAAAACAAGGGCAAAAATCTAAATAACAGATCGTCAAAATACAAACAAAAATCAAAAGGCAATAGTATCAAAACCAAAGCACAAATTAAAATAAAATAGCATCTAAAACCTCTGCAGTTCACATTTTTTGACCCCCCCCCAGTCAGTAGTAATTATTAAAAAGAATGTCAAAATTTGAAATATGAGTGTGAATGAACCTTTACAAATAGATTAGAACCAGTGGCGGTCCCAGGATTTTGTCAAGGGGAAGGCCCCAAATTTTTTTTTTTTTTTTTTTGTTTTTCATTTAAGCTCTTTTTCGGCAGCGAAGGCTATTTAGACCTATTCTATTTATTTATTTCACCCAAAATTTAAAAAAATTTCCAAATTCGTCAAAAATCGATTTGTTTTTTCTTTTTTTAATTTTTTTCTCGTTATGGCTGAATTTTATAGTCGAAAAAAAATAAGTTTCTCAAATTTTCAACTTAAAATATTAATTTTTAAAGGTCCCTCAAATTTTTTTTTAGCTCGTCATATAGGCGACATTATATATTTTACCTTTGCAGTCGTATGTCGCCATTTAGGCGACATCCTAATTTTTTTGTAGTCAAATTAAAGTCAAATAATATCATAATATTCATTAAAAACTGTCTGGGATCCGAACCCGCGACCCTTGGAATACAAGGCTAACCCTAGGGGGTATGGAAAATTTTTTGAAAATTAGGCATTGAAATTTGCGTTTTTAGCTATCCTGAGACGTGAAAAATTTATAATTTTTTTGTTTAGTTTAAAAATATTAAATAAAACTTTTGAATTTTGTTGTCCAATGGGGGGGGGGGGGTCCCGGGCCCGGCCCCCCCCCCTGGGACCGCTAGTGATTGGGACCTCACAAATTGGGTCCTTTGTTGGTGAACAGGCCCTGTTGACCTTAAGAAAAGGATTGAAGGATCGACAATAGGGTCCGACCGAAACAAGATTTTCAGCCGAAACCGAATATTCGGCCTCAACCTTAGTTTCGGCCGAAACCGTAACCGAAACTTGTATTTCCTATAAAAATTTTTTCATTTTACCTTTTTTTTTTTTGAATTTTTTTTCCCTCCCGTGAAAATCATTTTACCTTTTTTTTAGGGAGACTAAATTTTTTTTCTCTCCTCAAGTGCAAATTATTTGACCTTTTTTTTTTTTTTTGCATGCGAGTCTCATCCCATTTTTTCAGACTCTGGTTTCGGCCGGCCGAAAGGTTCGGCCACTTTTTGGCCGAAACTGGCCGAAACCGTAACCGAAACCGAATATTCGGTCGGTTCCTAATCGACAACCACAAAATCTTTTTTTTTTTTTTTCAAAATTTTTGCCACTTGTCTTTGCCCACATTTCTGGATTTGCACTATTGAGGAGGGGGGGGGGGGAGGGGGGATCAGCAGGGTTGACATGCAACTACAGTGGTTAGCCAAATTATTACAGGTAGTTACACTAAAGATTTTCGTGTTATTCAAGATTCAACCACTCTTGCAATGCAAGAGTGAATCGCTCCTCAGCTAGCTCAATACAAATTGATAGAATGAGTAAACAGGAACAAATAGCCAAGGTTATTTACACGTTCAATAGATCGATTTACAAGATTATTAAATATAGAAAAATTTCTTTTAAAGCCAAGACAATAGTTTCTATTCTATTTTATTTTGTGAAAGTATCTATTATTATTTGGGAAAAGAAAAAAAAAAAATCTGATTGATTAGTTTCAGCAATGATGCAGAAAACAAAAAAATTATGATTACAATTATATTTGCCAATCGAGTAATCATTTCGAACGACAACAGATAGAAGATTTTAGTTTCTAAACTTCTCAATCACATAGAAAAAAAAATAATTTTTAGTTTTATAAAAAATAAAATAATTTTTCTAAGAAATGAAAAAATCTGGTGTGATTTACCCACGGCACATAACTTTCTCTCACCTTCGGTAATTGAAAGTTGTATACTGTCCTGTCACCAGGGGCGAAAAAATATAGTTCCGCGAAAAATTTTGGTTCCGTAAAAGAAAAAAATTTTCCACAGGGCGGCAAGAATTTCGCACAGATGGGAAAAAAATTTTTCCGCTGGATGGAAAAGGGTGGTTTCGCAAAAACAAAATTTTTGGCATAAAGATTTTTGAGTTCAGGCCCCCCCCCCCCACCCCGAAAAAAATTTCTATATACGCTTCTGGCTGTCACGTGCCAGATTTTTTTTGTGTCGAGATATATTTAGTTTTGCATAACACCTTAGTTAGAAAATGTTGTTTTGGATATTTTATACACAATTCAAGGGATGATGAATTAGCCGCCAACAAAAAACAAAATTTTTTTATTTTCTCTGTCGACGTTTCGAACGCTCATCGCGCTCATCATCAGGACAGATAGAAAAGTCATAAGCTTAGGTGTTTGATATAGCTTGTCATATATAGATAGATAAATAAATACTGATGATACATCAAAACAAAATGAATATCTATAAAAAAATATAACAACTGTAGACAACAAAAAATTGCACAATTACAAGATAGGCCTTTTATCAATTATTTTATAATTATAGTTAGGCGTTTGCTGTTTTTTGTTCGAAACGTCGTCAGAGAAAATTTTGTTTTTTTGTTGGCTGCCTATTCATCATCCCTTGAATACATACACTGTAAAAAAAAATTTTAATTTTAGTATGTTTTAGTATAGTAAATTTACAAATTTTCCTTGTAAATGATAACTACCATACATTTGTATACTAAATTTACAAATCTTTGCATTCAAAAAATTTTTACAACCAAAAAACATTTTAAAATTACAATTCTCTTGGAAAATTAGAGTAAATATTGTAATTTTACCATACGATTTCTAATTTTACAATACAACGGCATTGTAATTTTAGAACACGGTTTGTAATTTTAGAAAAGGGTTTGTAATTTTACAAAAAGGTTTCTAATTTTACAATACAAGGGTATAGTAATTTTCCTTTTTAAGGCTGCCAACATGGCCGACTTTGTTTCGACTGCTTTTTAGCTTTCTTAATAAAGACATTTTTGGCACTATAAGGATTTATTTAAGTTATAATAATACAAAAAATAATAATATTATGATAACTTTAAGTTTATTTTTTATTTTATTATTTAGTAAAAATAGTTTACAATGAGGTCATACTTGAATGCCAAATAGCAGAGATAGATCATTAGTTAACAGGTGATTCGATGGTCAAATGGACTAGGCAGCAAGGCTTCTACCAAAAAGGTCAGTGTTCAAATCCTGGAGGAATTTTTCATTAAATAAAAATATTTATTTCACTCCATTCAGGTAGAGACGTCCCCTAAAGGTCAATAACCTATGGGTCCAGTCGTAAATTTTTTTTCTTTTTTTCTAAATATTAGTAAAATTACAAACATTTGGATTGTAAAATTGCTAAATATTTGTAAAATTACCACACATTTGGACTTGAAAATTGCTAAATATTAGTAAAATTACCAAATTTGGACTCGAAATTGCTAAATATTAGTAAAATTACCACACATTTGTAAACGATTTTTGCAAAGAGTTTTGTAAAAATATAATTCAACTGTATAGTAAATTTAGTATCTATTGGTCTTGGAAATTTGCTTACAACAAAAAAATTGTAAAATCATCGAAATTTTTTTTACAGTGTATATATCAGCCATATTCAGTTATAATTTATACACAATATAAATAAATACAAAATTTTATAAGAAATGGAAAAAATTTGTTAAATGTGTAAAAAGGGGACCGCCTTTTGAATCGAAATTAACATGCAAATCCCCATATGGGGATTTAACATTAGCTCTATGGAACGAAGAGCCGGAAAATTAATTTGAAAAATCTGAAATACATCAGTCAAGTGTACTTCAAACAAATTTCACGAAAAATTTCACTGATAAGCTTATACTTTTTAAAGAGTATCTAAAAAAATAGTTGATTTATGAATTTTTTAATAAATATCGTAGAAAAAAAAATGAAAAAGTACATAGGTAAAGTACAAGTACTTGTTGGTCGATTTTGATCAAAAGCTTCGTCTTACTTAAATATAAAATTTCAACCTCGTAGCCCTTTTCGTTCTTGTTTTTTTTTTTTGCTCACACACACAGACCATGTCGCGAAAACCCATTTTTTGGATTCAGAGGACCTCAAAACGTGTATATCCATCAAAATCTCGACATTGAATTTTTGACATGATCACAATACTTTCTCAATATATTTACCCCGCCGAAGGCGCGGCTTCCATCTAGCCGGGGGGCTGCGCCCCTGGACCCCCTGCTCGCCTACTTATATACATACCGGTACATACATTTTCCCTTTTCATTTTTATATGTAGAGATTATTTTAGCGGTTAATTATTCATGAACTTAAGATTTTTGTGAATCATATCCTTTCCGGGACTCTCCCGGTACACAGACAAAAAATTTACGCCGATATTTTAGAACTCAAAATGTAAATAAATAAAAAAAAATCGTAAACATGGGTAAATATTTATATTTTGTTACCATGGCGCTATCCCTGAGGCCTGAAGGCTCAAACAGACAGAACGCGAAATTCGCGACGCTCAGGCTACGCGTGCATTTCGCGACGAAAGGCGTTTTGCTAAGCCACACAGGCAGCGTTGTCTGGGCGTACGATCCGTTATTGTGTATATGTATATTTTTCATTAACATCACTCATCTTGATGATAGTTCGCCTGTTCGCGCGAAGGAGTTGTAAATTTGTACAACTCGAAAAAGCTGTCGCGCGAAAGAGAGCGTTTACGCCGCGTAAGTTCGCCCCCTGTGTGAAGGGGATGATACAGTCTTGCCTTATACAACATTTCGCGCCCTTTCGCGGCGTTGAAAAAACGCCAAGCGACGCGAATTTCGCGTTCTGTCTGTTTGAGCCTTGATTGGTTGTTTCACACATCGGACACCCTCTTAGCCTTTTATATATAAGTATTACATATAAAAAACCTAAAGAGTTCACTCAAATTTTCTTTAATTTAATAGGTACTGTACGCCTATAATGCAAAGTGTAGTTTGTTGTCCCCTTCGCCTCCTCTGCCCCACTTAAAGGGATGCATATTTTATCTAAAGAACAATTGAATATCATTTCCGGCTTTTCAGGAAATGATTCTAACTTAATTTTCAACTACTACCTAGGAAGGGAAGGAAAGGGCAAATAAATTATTGACCCTATACCCCACTCCACCCCACCATTACTACATAAATTTCACATTTCTGAGTCCGATTATGCTTTATTTTAAGACTTGCTTGAGACAAAAAAAAGTATTTTTAAACGATTAGGTGAGTGCGTGTACAATATAACTTAAAAATGCAGCGAGTTAGATCCATGAAATTTGAATGTTTCTAGATCTCTTTCAATTTTGGAATATATGAGTCAACCTGAAGTGATGATGACAATTATACAGTGTATGTCATAATAAGATAAATTATATTAATTTACACAGTTTGCTTCTCTTGTAATTAACTAGCTATGCCAAGGATAAGCTACTTGACTTTGAGTTTTGAGTCTTTTCTATATCTACGTAGTTCTAAATTATAAAATAATTATTGGGAACAAAGTAAAAAAATTCGTTCGAAATCAGGAAATAGACATTGTCACGTTGAAAGACCAACGACACAGCCAACATCGAATTTTTTTTTTAATTCACGAGAAAGTTGAGGGGTGATCACTGCACATTTATTTCATAAGCAGCACCGTCCCTGAGTATTGAACTGGAATCTCGACAAGAAGGATTAGCGTAGCGTGATGACGACAAGCCGTAGAGAGTGTCAGCGCTCTAACAATGAAATCATTCAGACCCTGAACCTCTCTCTCTGTAATGATTCGTATTTGCAAAAGGCAACCATATCTTCTACCAAATATTTAACTTTGAAGAAAATATCTATTTAATCGTCTCAGTTCATATTTATTTAAGGCCACGATTCAAAAGTACATCTTCATTTTAATATTTTAAGGTGGGAAAGGATAATTTCAATCAACCTCGGCGTCCAAAAAAAAAAAAGAAATTATGCATTAAAGGGAAGCATTGGAATGGGTGCATAAGGACCGAAGACCTATAATGACCAATAGTCACATGCAGACAGGAAGAAAATAAAAACAAAAGGAGAAGCATAAAGGGGAAACTCAACTGCGGGAACTGAGAAGATGCCTGTTGAGGTTAGACTTGAAAGTCTGAAGATTGTAGGTTTTGGGGAAGATAGACGCAGGGAGCTTGTTCCAATCACGGGATGACAAAGGAGGACTGGAATTGACTAGTTCTGTTAGCCGTGAGTTGGACAGCATAGGGATGCTCGGACAATGTCCCCCTTGTGTTCCGAGTATATGTTGCATAGGGTGGGATAATTGATTTTTACTTTCCGTTGGATTGGGGCAATTATCAATAATATTTAAAAGAAGAGGAAGGTTTAATGCAGTATTTGACCAAGGTGTTGTGGTTAGGGAATAACAATAAAATTATTGTTAAAATAAATTTTATTGTTATTCTCTAACCAACACCTTGGTCCAATACTGCGCAAATCTTCCTCTTCTTTTAAATATTATAGATTTTAATTCGGCAGAGCATTGACCATGATAGTACCTATAGAAGAGATGATTTTGATGATTAGTAGAGAAAAAATTTGGCTGTAATGTAACGTTGGATGAAGTTAAATTATTATTTATGAAGTTTCTTATTCGGACGAGTTGGAACTTCACCTCTCCAGAATATGGAATCAAAACCTTCTCCGACCAAGTAAGAAACTGCCTAAAAAAACTTTAATGAATTGCTTCAGATCTGTTTTTGTATTAGGGCTGAGAGATAAAAATAACAGAGTTTAAATAATTTAATAATATTTTTTTTACTCTATATGCGATCTATTTCGTAGATGGAATAAGAATATTTCATTATTACAATTTGAATTTAATTTTTGAAATAGCTGACCTGACGATGTCCTTTAGACAAAAAAAAATATTATTAAATTATTTAAACTCTGTTGTTTTTATCTCTCAACCCTAATAATTACAAATATAATTTTTTTAAACTAAAAAATCTGGGTGGCCTGGCCACGGATATCAAAATCGTTGCCAATCGAGCCAAGCGTGGCAAAACCTCAGGTCAACGTTTCGGTCCTAGGTTTGGACCAAAGTAGGACCGATCTAGAAGAAATGTTTTATAGGAAAAACCAGTAACCAGAAGACAAATGGTTCCTGTTTAGGGGTTTTAATATTTTTTTTAAAATAAAAATATTCCATTTAGTGAAGGGAGAGAGCCCTCTGGGCTCGGTGTAAGGGTTAAGGGTGCTAAGCTCGTATATCAAAAATCGCGGGTTCGGACCCCAGGCAGTCTGATTATTTTATTTAAGCCATTTGGATACCAAATCAAAATCTCGACATCGAATTTTTGACATGAATCCAATACTTTCTCTCTATATATTTCATATATAGGGTAAGAGAAAGTAATAACTATAATATGTATAGGCTTAATGGAAATTAAAAACAATTTTTTTTTTTTTTATTTTTTATTTAATTATCCAAAGTGGCTTAAATGAGGGGTACGTTATGGGATAAGTTTCGACTCAACTCGGGCTCGAGTAAGCAAAAAGATAATCTCAGCCCCGGTAACAAAAAGCTCAATCCTGGGAGGCCCAATTGCCATAACTAAGGATTCCAGGACTAACCTATGAAATATATCCATCTTAAATTAAAACAGTCAACCCTTGACTCTATGAAACAGGAAAAGTTAAAAACCCTAGGTTATAAATTTCAAAGATTAATCTTCTGTCGAAATGTACATTAAAAATAAATAATTTAATTTTAATTAAATGTTTGCAACTTATAACCTAGTGTTTTTAAATTTTTTTCCTATCTATCTATTGAATTGATTATATTCTCTTTCGGCTACAAATGTTTCATAAATTTGAATACTTGAGCGTTCAACAGTCTTGTTTCTCGGGGGCCATAATTTTTATTTTTTTTTTTTTTTTTTTTTTTTTTTTTTTTTTTTCTAATCATATGGCGATAAAAAGCTGATAAGAAAGCGTCAACTTTCTCTCGCATTATTTTTAATTTTGTGTAAAACTCGATAATGAAGTCTAGAAAGAAATGAAATGTATACAAGTAGTGAGTGGTCAATGGAATAAACAAGAGGCTCTGGCGCCAATCTAATAGGCATTCAACATTAAGAATGATAGTCATAAAAAAAAAGCAATTGATAACCTTTTTTTATTTAAAGGTGCTTTTGGACATCTAAGAATTTGGATGTTAATTTAATTTAAATCAAATTTTTTCGCTTTCTATAAGAAAAGTGACTTCTTCATTTGGCCGAGCAATCCAGCTTGCATTGCTTGTTGATAACGATCCTGGTGGCTGTTGTTCTTTCTTCTTGCCAATTGTTAAAAGAACGAACAATAGCCACCAAACCCAAGACTTTCTCGTATCTTCTACTAATGTTAAATTTAAATAATTAGAGTCCTGGTGTGCAAAAAGACAATTGTAGAAAAAGGGCTAAGATTTTTGGAAGTAAATATTATAAAAATCAATTGTGGTGAGTTTTATAATCCGTACATTTCGAATGCATTATCAGCAAACCTTCATCTTAGGAACCACAGTCGATTATGCACTCTGATGGTATGAAGTTATCAAGAAAGCAAGGTTTCGTTCGGCAAACTCATCGGAACCTTTTAAAATATTAATAATTAGAGTTGTGG
This sequence comes from Euborellia annulipes, assembly GCA_023213315.1. Taxonomy (NCBI): domain Eukaryota; kingdom Metazoa; phylum Arthropoda; class Insecta; order Dermaptera; family Anisolabididae; genus Euborellia; species Euborellia annulipes. The sequence continues at coordinate 959 of JAKCPI010029686.1, read as the reverse complement.
TAAGTAAAATGGACAATCACTTACTTATTTACTGTCAAAAATCTTAGTCTTTAGAGGATAACCGTTATTTGAATAATATATATATTTGGATCAGGCATTTCTATTTAAGCCATAATAAAAAGAAAATTATTACTACGTATTCCAATCCAGTGCCTGCTTGAGGATTTGTTTACATTCAAAGAATACACAACTGCAAAGAATACATCGATTTTTCTCTATGCATTTCCTTTGGGAGAAATCGTAACTTTAGGAATTAATAACTCAAAAAGTTATAGGAATTTCGGGACCTGAGTCCCTTTTCCTGGACTCTCCATAACGTCCTCTATAAGACTGCAAAATCTCGTTTCAAATTTGCAACGTGAAGTTGGTCAAACAAAGCGTGACAGACGGACACTCCGCTATTATTATATATAGATTATGTTGTTATTATGATTACAAATAAATAGGTGGTTTTCTATCCAAACATATATTTTATAGTGGCGTAATAAGAGACAAATTGGACAGATTATGCATGAAGGAACCAAGCGCCACCAACTAAATCCGAGATAGGGGGGATTTCATTTGCACAATTGTAAAACAAACCCAATGGCAATGTCTGTTTTGTCTTGTTTTATAAAAAAAAAAAAAAGTGCACAGAGTTGTTGTGATTTAAATAAAGGAGGTAGATCTTATTTTTCCCTACAAGATGGAGGTCTATTCTCAATTTCGATCTTAATGGCGCTTGGTTCCTCTATGCATAACATCGTCCAATTTATATTTCTTATTAAAGTAGTGAAAAAAAATTATTATTTTTTGTTTTATTTGGGGTGCGTGTGAGTGGGGGGGGGGGGGGTAATTTTTTGTGAATTTTTCAAGAAAATATATCCCTGTCCAATTTATTTTGATAAATAAAATAAATTTGCTTACGCGATTTCTTTTCTATTTCAAATGGGAAAGTCATTCTACTCTAATTCAAACTG
>JAKCPI010029685.1:0-14963 GCA_023213315.1 Euborellia annulipes | reverse complement strand
TTTTTACGATCTATCACAATTAGTCAAATTTAATATGATTTAATATGTCTATCAAAGAACTTAAGAGGGTTATTATTGACTAAACCCTAGCCATGAAGATGGTCGCATAGTCGACCGAAACGTCGCTGTGGGTTTGATATCAATAAAGAAATAATAATAGCTGCTTGGCCTTTTTTTACTCATCCTTCTATTTATGTATTCTTTTCGCCCTCGGGGCTTGGTGTAGAGGTTAGCGTGCTAACTTCCTATACCAAAAGGCGCGGGTTCAGACCCCAGGCAGTCCGATGATTTTATTTAAGCCATTTGGATACCAGATGGCTTAAATAAGAATGCCTGAACCCCCAATAAATATTTACATTACAACGGTTATCGTCAAGTCTTAAATGGCCTGAGTTGCCGAAAAGACTGTGTGTGTGAGTGTGAGTGTGAATGAGAAAAAAAGTGTGAATGTTTAAAAAAAAAAGGCGAGGGTCCGCCGCAGGCAGGCCAGAGTCAGCTGAGGGGGGGTGCAGGGGGGCGAAGCCTCGTGGCAAGTATATATTAATTCATTTAATTCCGCCTTTATGGTTACTAGAAAGAAATTAGAATTGTTCCACCCTTTTAATGCCCCAATCAGACAACAATAACGCTTTCTGTTTAAGAGCAGCACGATTCAGATATAAAATCTAACAATTTCTTTTTTTTGAATTTGCTTACAATAAAAAAATAAAAAAATTAATTGAATGAAAAATTACTAGTCAGGATTGAAAATAAAGGTGAGTGTGTAAAATGGCTTGCTTTTGGCATTGGCGCGCAATTAACCGGTCGTTAAATGATGAATAGGAGCTGTAAAATAAGAAAAACCGTAACAACTTTTGTCCATTTGGGCTAGGGGTTCATAAAACATTCCATTTTTCCATTTATTTCCCAATTGAATTCAATTAAACAAACGACCAATGAACGACCTGTTATAAAAAAAAAGAGCTTTTTGATATAATATTAAATGACCTTAAACGTAAATAGGAAGCAAAAAAAAAAAAAACAATTCACCGCTCTTGGTTCTCTTTGTAATAATTTTATTCAGAAAATTAAGGAAAATTATTACCAACTTACTAAAAGATTTTTTTTTCTCTTACCTATATACACAGCGCGTCAAAGAAAACGTAACTTTTTATGCTAACATTTCTAAGTAAATTTAACACAAATCCATATCAATTTAATACAATTTAAATAAAACAATGAAAAATATATCGATTTTCAATTTGAGGGATAAATCAACATAATCTCAATATGTTTAGTTGGAAATTAATTCAAAATATAATTTGAAGAGACTGTTGATGTTATGGAATGGAAAGGAGCAAGTAGAGGTGCAGCAAATAAAGAGAGCCTTTGGATGCCAAATGCCGAAAGGGAGACGTTTCGGACAAAATTTATTTGTCTATCCTCAGTCCCTCGCTACAAAAATATACAAATTTAAATAAATAAAACAACACTGATGCGAAATTCAATTACAATAAGATCTTACTAGGCTTGTAAATTAATTAGGCACAAAGTTGTCATTGTTGTCGTCGCACGAATTTGTGCACATGTATATTTTTTTATATAAAATCAGGCGAGTGTCAATGTTTCGCGAGGGTCTTTAAGAAAATGAAATTATTTCTTTTTACTAATATAAATTCAAAGGGTTTGTATTATCTTTTTCTATTAAATTAATCTTTGCATTTGTTCAAAAATTATATTATTATTATATTACCAAAAAACAAAAATTCAAAAACAGATTGTATTTTTTGAACAAATGCAAAGATTAATTTAGTAGAAAAAGATAATACAAACCCTTTGAATTTATATTAGTAAAAAGAAATAATTTCATTTTCTTAAAGACCCTCACGAAACATTGACACTCGCCTGATTTTATATAAAAAAATATACATGTGCACAAATTTGTGCCGCAACAACAATGACAACTTTGTGCCTAATTAATTTATAATTTATAAGCCAAGTAAGATCTTATTGTAAGTGAATTTCGCATCAGTGTTGTTTTATTTAAATTTGTATATTTTTGTAGCGAGGACTGAGGATGGACAAATAAATTTTGTCCGAAACGTCTCCCTTTCGGCATTTGGTATCCAAAGGCTCTCTTTATTGGCTGCACCTGTACTTGCTCCTTTCCATTCCAATTAATTCAAAATTTTGTTTTTATATAAGAATAAAATACACAGAGAAAAAGTGAAATGGAAAGATTATTTTAAAATTTTAAAAATTTAATAAAAAAAAATTCGACATTTTTGTCTTTGTTTTATTTAAATTGTAATTATTTATTAAAATGATATGGATTTGTGTTAAATTTACTTAGAAATGTAAAAGTTATTTCATACTATATGTTTATTAAATAACAGTGTCATTAGGATAAGGTCTTTTCAAGAAGAAACAAAGTGTTCCACTATTTTTGGTGCATTTTTGGCGCACAGTGTATAAGTATGTAAATATACCGGGTGGGCCAATAGTGCGTGGACGGAAGATTGTGGGCTTATTGACCGACATTTTCAAAGTTTCTCGATGGTGCATAATGTGGGACATTTAGGGCTACAAATTAAAAATATTTTCGTTCCAATTGCACCTCATATACAGGGTGGTCCATATCAAAGTTATGTTTTTTTAAATGGAACACCCTGTATATTATTGCATATTTGGATTCCTCGGCCAATTTAAGTATGAGTTTATGTCATGCAATGTATTCTAAAACAAACCGTTTAGCCGCAAATTGGGCTTTTGTGAAAAAACTGCTGTCTGGAAAAAATTGAATATCTCGCGAACCATAAAACTTTGGGGACTGTTCTTTTGTGATGTTACTAACCAGGAAATGTACTAATGTAGGCCAGATGGGTAACCCGGAATAATTCTTGTGTTGGGAGATATGGCCATGCCAATTTAGAAAATTTCGATCATGGATAACTTGATTATTTCAAATGGAACATGCTACTTTTTTTATGCCATGGGACGTAGAATTTAATTAGCTTTCAGATGATATAAGGTTGTCTATATCTATCTTTAGTAATTTTATTTTTATTTCAAAATATCTGATTAATTTGACTTACGAATGGAGAAAACAATTTTTAAAAAATCCAAAAACAAAACAAAATTGTAATAATTGGAAAAAATATGCTAAATATTCGCAATTATATTTAAATTTCCTTTAAAATCATTTATTTGAACTCTTCAAAGAAATCCCGCTTGCTCAAATTAGGGTTATGATTTTTCAACAAGATGGCGCACCTGGTCACCCGTTCATAACCCTAATTTATTTTTCGAGAAGTTCAAATAAATGATTTTAAAGGAAATTTAAATATATTTGCAAATGTTTAGCATATTTTTTCCATTTATAACAATTTTGTTTTGTTTTTGGATTTTTTTTTAAAATTGTTTTCTCCATTCGTAAGTCAAATTAATCAGATATTTTGAAATAAAAATAAAATTACTAAAGATAGATATAGACAACCTTATATCATCTGAAAGCTAATTAAATTCTACGTCCCATGGCATCAAAAAAAGTAGCATGTTCCATTTGAAATAATCAAGTTATCCATGATCGAAATTTTCTAAATTGGCATGGCCATATCTCCCAACACAAGAATTATTCCGGGTTACCCATCTGGCCTACATTAGTACATTTCCTGGTTAGTAACATCACAAAAGAACAGTCCCCAAAGTTTTATGGTTCGCGAGATATTCAATTTTTTCCAGACAGCAGTTTTTTCACAAAAGCCCAATTTGCGGCTAAACGGTTTGTTTTAGAATACATTGCATGACATAAACTCATACTTAAATTGGCCGAGGAATCCAAATATGCAATAATATACAGGGTGTTCCATTTAAAAAAACATAACTTTGATATGGACCACCCTGTATATGAGGTGCAATTGGAACGAAAATATTTTTAATTTGTAGCCCTAAATGTCCCACATTATGCACCATCGAGAAACTTTGAAAATGTCGGTCAATAAGCCCACAATCTTCCGTCCACGCACTATTGGCCCACCCGGTATAGTATACAAAGTGCAGCACGATTTTGTCGACAAACGCCGGGAGGTGATTCGAATTGTCTACAAATAAACGGATAAGACGCAAAATTATAAAATTTTTGGCCGACGTCCCTTAGAATAAATGGATCTTCCTTATGGCCATCTACAAACCAAGTTGTTTTTTCTTCATTTTAATGAAGCATGTGTACCAAAATATGTGTCGCCAACACAGTGGCGTATCCAGTAGCTAAATATCTCTAAAAATTAATCACTTGTCGTAGAAACATTTTCCAAATTTTTATTAGCCTACCGCTATAATATTAAAATTCCCTAAAGATGTTAAAATTAATTAGCGCCGTATGTTTAAACATTAGATGTCTAATTTGAAATTCCAATTTCGTCTCGCTATTAAGGAATATTCTACCTAAGGAGGTGATTTAAATTAAAATAAATAAATAGGGTGTATATATTAATAGGAACGTTTTTTTATTGTAAATAAATTCCGTTTCAAGGTGTTATAAATGGTAATTTATTTATTTATTTATTTATTTTTTCCCATATGTTTAGTTTGACAACCTAATGAAAATTAATGAAATATTTACAAAATATATTTAAAAAAAAAACCGGCGGGGGAGGAAGTGTTTTGTATAACAACTTAATTAATTTTTTTTTTTTATCACAATCAGGAAACTAAAGTTCTTTTTTTTTAATAAAAGAATTCAAACGCTTCCTGTCTGATTCCTAAAACTCGTAGCGGTCCATTTGCCTGGATATTTTTTGGTTGGATCCAGCCAGTTTTATGCTACTTTGCGTGCGAAATCTCCGACCTACCTCAGGCACTGGGAGGTTACCCTTGTCCCATGACAGGTGCTGAGTCAAAAAACAAATTCTAGTTTTAACCTCATAAGCCCCAATTAATGTTTGATTTGCCGCTCAGAAAGTAATTCTACTTTAACACTCAAAACCCTCATTGAAAACTATGAGGTTTAAATATGATGAGAAAAGTAGATTTATAGCTGGATAAAGGTTATTAATTACCACACATTTACACTCTAATTTTCAAATGTCATTCTAAAATTACAATACATTTTCATTCTAATTTTCAAACGGCTTTCGAAAATTACAATACATTTGTAAATGGTTTTTGCAAGGCTTACTAAATTTAGTATGTTTTTGTATAGGAAATATGCTTCCTAAACATTTGTAAAATTACACAAATTTTTTTTACAGTGTATATATTCCCGAGTGAAAACAAATTTTTATTTAAACCTCAAAATCTTCAGTGAGGTTTTCGAGGGTCAGTTTAATTTTTTGGAGATTGGATTCAACATAGAAAGTGATCCCAGTTTGTACCTCAAAAATCCTAATTACGGATCTGGTTTTACAACTTTGAGGTTTAAATCAGAACTGCAGAATCTACAATGGCCCTTAAAATCTCAATCCATATAGAAATTATTCTATACTTTCCGATACATGAGAGTTTCGAGGTTATAGTTAGGATTTCAAATCAATCGGTAATTCATATTTAAACGAGAAACAGAATGAAGAAGAAGAGCAGCTGTATTTGTTTCATTTATTTAAGGCCCATTAGGTGAACGTTTCGAGACCATCCTCAGAGCTTATGGGCTGTCAATATGAGCTCTGAGGATGGTATCGACCGAGGCCGAAACGTTAGCCTAATGGGCCTTAAATAAATGAAACAAATACTAGCTGCTCTTCTTTCTTCATCCTGTTTCTCGTTTAAATATGAATTACCGATTGATTTGAAATCTTAACTATAACCTCGAAACTCTCAGGTATAGGAAAGTATAGAATAATTTCTATATGGATTGGAGTTTTAGAGGGCCATTTGTAGATTCTGCAGTTCCGATTTAAACCTCAAAGTTGAATTCAATCTCCAAAAAATTAAACTGACCCTCGGAAATCTCACTGAAGATTTTGAGGTCTAAATAGGAATTTATGTTTTGACTCGGGGTAGCTATCTAAGAAAAGCCTACACTAGAGCCCTGCTCGGGTACGGGTTGGCCCGGCCCGCGGGCTTTGGAGGCCATGAAAAAATTACGGGCGGGTAGCAAGTCTAAATAAACGGGTTCGGGCGGACGGGCAGGCAAATCAAATTTTATTTAAAAATTGCTAGACATTCGTTCATCCATTCACTAAATCTCGGGCGAGTATGGGCGGGTTTGAAAAAATTCCGGGCGTGCCTGAAGAATGGTAAAAAATTACGTGCCGGGTACGGGCGGGAAGTCAAAATAAAATACGGACACGGGCCGCTAAGGGCAAAAAAAAAAAATCGGCCCGTGCAGGGCTCTAGCCTACACTGTAAAAAAAATCTTAATTTAGTGTGTTTTGGAAAACTTTTGAAACATTTTGCTTTAATAGGAGAATTAAATTCAAGTACACAAAGTTTTTTGATATATTAATTTAATATTAACAATTTATGCTGTGTCATCTTCAGAATTGAAATACTTTCAGTATGTAATTCAGTTCTGAAGAGGACACATATGGTGTCGAAATACGTATAAAATGTTAATATTAAATTAAAATATCATTGAAACAAAAAACCTTGTGTACTTGAATTTAATTATCCTATTAAAGTATGTATTGTAATGTTACATACATTGTATAGTAATTTTCGATAAAAATCGATTTTTTTTAAATTACCACACAATTGCACTCTAATTTTCAAATGTCTTTCTAAAATTACAATACATTTGTAAATGGTTTTTGCAAAGACTTACTAAATTTAGTATGTTTTTGTTTATTACACAATTGTAAAATTAACAAAAATTTTTTACATTGTCATAGCTTCCAGTAACCATTCGTAGATTTCCTCTTTTAATTTATTTTCTTTTTAATTGAATAGCCAAAATACTCTTACAATTAATGGTTCATTCAAAAAGAATTGATTCCAGCATTCCATTCACATTATTTGGCTCATTTGATTTTTCTTAAATCGAGAAAGTAATTTCAAATATGCAAAAAATAAACTTTTCTTTTAAATCAAAGTTAGCTATATTGTGTGTAATAGATTAATGAATTTATTTGCCATAAACATCAAGAGGTTACTCGTTAAACTTCAACCATCCAATTAACAAATTCCTCATTTCCATAACACAGCAGGTTTAATTAATTATAATTAAAAAATTAGCGCAAGGAATTCGGCCATTGTCATGGAATACCTTAAGAGCCTTTTACTTTTTTTTTTTTTTTTAAATAAAAATTTGAACCAAGATGACTGTAAAGTCAAAAAATCTGGTGTGACTGGTCTTACTTTCGGTAATCGAAAGTTGTGTTCTGTGCTTGTCACATCAGATTTTTTGTGTCGAGATAGACGTTAAAATTTAAAATAAACAAATGGGTGTTAAAAAGTAATGTAAAAACAATCAGCGTTAAAAAATGCTATTCAAAATCACTTCCTTGCCTCAAATAGCTATTCTGTAAACAAAAACTTTAAAGCCAAAGCGTTAATATTTAGTAAATAGTGTTAAATATTAATGTCATGTCTAGGGGGGTCTTTAATATTTTAAGGTCGTATTTAAATTAACAATGACGTCCTTAATATAAAAAGTAAGGTTATGATTTTGATAGCTTTGAAATAAAAGCAACATGTTAACGTCGCTGTTAAAACTTTGTTTAGAGAATAGCATTTTTTTAACGCTGATTGTTTTTACATTACGTACTTTTTAACACCCATTTGTTTATTTTAAATTTTAACGCCTGTTTTTAGAGAATAGACCTGTTAGAGAGGCATATATATATATAGGTAAGAGAAAGTAAAAATGAAATAAAATCAAGAGAGATGATTCAATAGATATTATACAAAACTATTTATTACACTACAAGCACCTATTAGTAAATGAGCATCTATTTATTATTTTTAATTCAAAACATAGTAAAATAAGATGAATGTCCAAATGCAGATAGGATATTTATTTAACGTGAAATCAATTTGTCCAGGAGATCGCGTGTAAAGTGTGTTTGTTGTTGTTGTTAATTGCAGCAGTTGGCTTCAGAGGTCATAAATAGCCAATTGGAGTTGGATTCCATCTCGTACTTTCTTTCGTTCCTCCGGCAAATGATCAAATTGATTGAATACGACCCAGGGATTTATTTAGATATTATAAAAGGAACGCTATTTCAGACAAAAGAGGACATTATGGCTGCAACGACAGCCGAGCTAATCTCCAGAAGAGGCTGGGAGAAGTGGGTGGAGTCCCAAGAAGACTACTTTGAGGATGGTTTGGTTTCCTCGATCAAAAGTCGGATACTTTTCAAATGAACCGCGTATACCTATTGAAGCTTAAAAATAAATTTAGCTTAAGGTTGTTCGGATAGTACATCGTAAGTCATAATAGAATCTAAATTTTTTTTTAAATAAAATTAAAAATTTGAATGCCAAAATTCCTTATTATAATTTAGTTGTGACCTATCATAGTTTATAATTGGATTAAGTTAATAATTTAATTACCAAAAATAATAAATGAATGACTTTCGACTTGAGCAGTATTTCACGTAATATAGATCTGTCACCATTGCATTCATCAACTATCTATTTTAAATCCTAAACGCCTTAAATTTTATTTTATTTAATATATTAAAATGTTTAATGCAAATCAGTTTAAACACAATGGACGATTTGCGAGAAAAAATATTGTAAAATTGAAAAAAAAAATGTATCTGATATAGAGATAAGATAAGATACTTATGTTATGCGACGTTGCCAGGCTGGTCTGACTCTCGATGCTTCCTTATTTTTAAATATTGGCGACTGTCATTTTGGAGAATTTTTTTGACTTTCTTGTTAAAATATCTTTAAAAGCGGTCGGCAGAAACTTTTGATTTTATTTTTAACGTATTCCTCGGAAGTGAATTAATAAAATGTAAGTTTTTTTGTTTTTGTATCAGTTGCACAGATGCCTATTTAATTCAATATGTGTGCGTTTCGTCGTTATTCCCCATAGGCTACATGTTAAATTTCAATTTTTTAAAAATTAATTACACGATAACCCTGTGTCAGATCTGCTTCAAAATTTTATTTTATACGTATTTGATAGTGATTAATAACATATTAAAAAATTAGCTTTTAATCAAGGAAAGTGCTTTAATGTCCGAACAACCTTAAGTTTTTTGCTCGAATATCGATTTTCTAATATATCATAAATGGCCCTATTAAATAATCTATTTCTGTCTAGAGTGCGCATCGTTTAGATGTAAAAATGAACACCACTTCGGGTGTTGAACAAAGGCTGAAAAGACAAAATAATATTAAAAAAAATCTGGTGTGACTGGTCGCACAGCACACAACTTTCTCTTACCTTCGGTAATCGAAAGTTGTGTACTGTGCTTGTAACACCAGATTTTTTGTGTCGACATGTATTTAGATTCCGACAGTACGGTACATTCGATTTTCAAGATGTAAAATTTATAAGTATGGCAAAATGTTTATATTTTGATACCATAACAACCATTGCTCCTATCTTTCCTATGAAGATCACGACTAACAGAACTAGTCAATTTCATTCTTCCTTTGTCCCCATGACCTCCCGTGATTGGAACAAGCTCCCTGCGTCTATCTTCCCCAAAACCTACAATCTTCAGACATTCAAGTCTAACCTCAACAGGCATCTTCTCAGTTCCCGCAGTTGAGCTTCCCCTTTATGCTTCTCCTTTTGTTTTTATTTTCTTCCTGGCTGCATGTGACTATTGGTCATTATAGGTCTTCGGACCCTCTGCACCCATTCCCAAAAAAAAAAAAAAAAAAAAAAAAAAAAAAGTACAAAAGTAAAGTGGTCTTCAGAAGATTTCAATCACAAAATGAGAATATACATTTTAAAGAGCGTCTAAAAAATAATTGATTTTTAAATTTTAAACAAAATCGTTAGAACGAATTTTGAGAAAATCGAAAAAAAATTGAAAAAGTGCATCAGTAAAGTACTAGTATTTTTTGGTCGATTTTGTTCAAAAGCTTCGTGTCACGTCCCTAAATATAAAATCTCAACCTCCTGGTTCTTTTCGTTCTTGAGATATTTTGTTCACAGACAGACCATGTCGCGAAAACCACTTTTTTGGATTCAGGGAACCTCAAAACGTATATATCCGTCAAAATCTTGACATTGAATTTTCGACATGAATCCAATACTTTCTCTCTCTATTTATTAACATATATAGAGGTAAGAGAAAGTAAAAAATGCATTCTATTATGTCAAATGCTCACGAATTAAAATCATTAAAAAAACGCATCAAAAATACTTGAAAATACTTCAGTAATTTCGGACTAAAGATTCAATGTGCCCTTCTGAAGCCCCTTAAAATCCAAAATTACGTTCTGGTATCTGAGTCTGGGGCGGAGGGAAGCAGAAAAGATAAATAATTTTTTTTCTCTTAAACCTGAAAATACATCCCTGTTTGTAGCTCTATAATTAAACTATGATCATTTTTTTGTTTAAAGGAAGTAATATTCGAATTTAATTTCGAAAATCCTTGAAAACGATGCCAACAAATTCCCTCTCAACGTCATCTGGGAGCTACAAGCTATATTTATTATTTCATTATCATAAAATCAAATGCAAATCCAACGAGTGTGTCGGTGTTAAAAGATTATAATAAATTTTCCCTTTTACATGTGTCTGATTAATATTATTTCGTAAAAAAAAAAAACCAAGAAATTTATTTTTTGGATAAATTTTCACTTTATATGGTGACGTCACGGCACACTTATTCGTTTCTGCACCTCGAGCCACTCCAACAAACAATTGTGTGTGTTATTAATTATCTCCATTTGTAGAGGCCAGGCATGCGCAGAGGAGAGGGGGAAGGCTCGGCTCACCCACAACTTGACGTTGCAAATATTTCATATTAATAGGATATTTTTTTTTATCCAGCAAAGAATCAAGGAAGTTTCTTTTTTGTTGTTTAATTTATGTGGTTGCTAACAGTTAAGTGGATAAAACTCTAAAGTTACCTTATTATTTAGCTATTCAAAAACGTAATAAGAATCCTTTTTTTTTTTAATGAAAAAGAAAATTATCTCTTAGCAAAAGAGTGAGAATTTATCATTAAACGCTTTGAGTGAATTGCACGTTGGTGATAATTCATTTATGCTTTTATAGAGATAGAGGTTTCGCTTTCTGTTCCAAAAATCAATAGCTTTCAGTACTTTAATTAAACGTATTGAAAAGATACTAGCCGCGCCTCTCGTCTTTGGCGGGCTTCGCCCCTCACCAGGTAGCTCGGGCTCGCCTGCGGGGGACCCTCGCCTTTTCTTAATTATTTTTTTTTTAAACTCTCTTCGGCTCCTGAGGCCATTTAGGGGTATAACTTTATTATATAAATAGTTAATGGCTATCCGGTGGCGTTCAATTCGGCCTAAGTTGCCGAAAAGACTGTGTGAATGAGAAAAAAGTGTGTGTTAAAAAGAAAAACATTGTGTGGTTTTATGAAACCACGATGCAAGTGAAACTTTTTTTCGAATCGTAGGCTTTTAACTGAAAATTTTCAGAAAATTATTCAATTAAGGGTATTAAAATCGTGTTTTTAATCTTAATTTAATAATTGGAAAATGGGAATGATAACGGGAAATCAATTGGGGTATGTTTTTTTTTTTTTTTTTTTTTTTTTTTTAAACATTCACACTTTTTTCTCATTCACACTCACACTCACACACACATTCACACAGTCTTTTCGGCAACTCAGGCCATTTAAGACTTTAGACGATAACCGTTATTATATAAATATACATATAGGGGTCCAGGCATTCTTATTTAAGCCATTTGGTATCCAATTGGCTTAAATAAAATCATCGGACTGCCTGGGGTCCGAACCCGCGACGTTTTGGTATACGAGGTTAGCACGCTAACCTCTACGCCATGCCCCGAGGGCAATTGGGGTATGTTAAAAACTGAGAAAAATATTTATTTAGTATTTGAATCATTTTAAATTATTTTAAAATTGAAAAATTAAATCTCACAATTATTTTTTTATAATTCGTCATATATATAAAATTTCAACTTTCCTATTTTTGTCGTTATGGCTTGTGACGTCATAACTTGTAGCGTCACGGCCTTTGACGTCACGACCGAACGCGACATGCTGATATAGAAACGAAAAAAATTTGTGTCGATCAAAATAAAGTTTCACTTAAAAAAAAAAAAAAAAAATTAATGGAAATGAATAAGTTAAATTATTTGAGAATCTTAGAAACACTTTAAAAATTTAATTACAGACCTAGAAGATGTATTAACCATTTCCCGTATTTACTTCACATACATATTTTATTAAAAAAAGAAAAATTAAGGAGATTTTTCTCAAATAAGCTTTCCAAAAGATGGTATGATAACGAAAAAACTCATCTCTTCTAATCTACTAAATCAATCTTGGAAAAAAAAAAAAAATATTTTTAAATTTCAAGTATGCATGCGAGGCTTAAATAAATTGCATATTTATTCGCGAGAGAGAGAGGAATTCATCTTGTATGAGAAGGAGGAGGAGGAGGAGGAGGTTAGAGGTGGCAGCAAGGAAGATGGCTGCCGCTACAATGGAGTCCCCAGCAGCTGCACCACCCTCACGGCAGCGATGTCTAATTGGCCCCCTCCAAGGCGCCTGCCTGCCTTTGGCGATCATCTCCGCCTTGGGTGGCGCAATCACAATCAATAACCAACTGTGAGTGAGCCTCTATCTATCTATCTATGCGCGCCTCTCTCTCAATCGGCAATACGATACATTACGCGGTTAGAAAATAGGGGGGGGGGGCAAAATATCAATCAATCAGAATAATGCCGGGTTGCAAGAAAACAGTTCTGTAAATATTTAAAAGTCTGTTAGTAAACATCGCTTTGGGCTTTAAAATTATAGGCTGTTGCTAAAGCAACTTTAAAGGAGCCGTTAACTATTCCCTACTGTTAAGATATATAGATAGATGCAAAACGATTGGGCCAGCGAAAATGACAGCTTTCTATGTAGTTGGCCATTTGACCGCAAGGGCGCATTGTCAAATTGTATAATTTATAATAGTACCAAAATTATAAAAGAAATAAAAATAGTAATTATATTTGTATTCTTTAAATTTTAATTGTTAATATTAGGTTACAAAACAAAAAATATTTAAATATTTAAATATCGTAAAATAAAAATAATATATACGTTGGTTGCTCTGGTTAAATTATAAAGAAACTGGGAATATACTATAACCTCACTTTTTTCTCTTCGTCAGATGGATATCTATAATAATTAATAATATCGCTTAATACGTTTCAGAAACTAAAGAAAACTCAATTAAATTAATGCATTTATATCTTACCTCTCTCGCGTGATAAAGTCACTAAATTATTGTTTATTTCAATGAAACAAATCAGGTTAGTGGATTCTTTATAGTTTTAAGGTCCAAATTTCAACCTTTAGTTTAAATACAGCTTTTACGAACCAATCACCATTAAATACGTTCTTGCAACCCGGCAGAAATCAACATTTTTTAGATGCGTTTTAAAAACGTAAAATTTTTCGTGAAAATTGTTTGAAGTACACTTTACTTTCAAATTAATTTTCCGGCTCTTCTTTCAATAGAGTCAATGTTAAATCCCCATTTGGGGATTTGTATGTTAATTTCGATTCAAAAGGGGGTCCCCTTTTGGAACTTTTTACGCATTTAAAAAAAAATTTTCCAATTCTTATGAAATTTTGCATTTAATTAGGATTCTCTATTGTGTATAAAAATGTCCAAATATGAGATTAAAATTTTGAAAATAACCATATTTTATTTCAAGCAGTCAACATTTAAAATGCAAGTTTGAAACTAAGGTGCTATGGGAAACTAAATATATCTCGACACAAAAAATCTGGTGTGACCAGCACGGTGCACAACCGAAGGGTAAGAGAAAGTTGTGTGCTGTGCGATCACACACACCAGATTTTTGCTGTTTGTCACCTCCTTTTTCAAAATTATTTTTTTTTTAATCATCTCATATTATTAGCATACAAGAAGGAAATTACTTTTTTTGACAAGCTTATATAAAACCTTTTTTTTTTTTTATTAATAAAAATTAAAATAAATTTTCGTTATTATATATTTTTTTTTTGTAATTTATTCATTCCCTCGTATCATCTTCTCTCTCATCTAAATTAATAACCTGAGATGTCATTAAATAAAAAAATCATGAGAGAGTAGCTATTTATAGATCCCCCCCCTCTTATTAATGACTAATGTAAACATCGCATTTTAATATCTCTCAAATGGCCATCCTTTTGATTTATAAATCGCACTCCCTATAGTTCATTAAACTCATATAATTTGAATGAAACTTTTTTTTTTTTTCGTTTCGAGTTATAAAACAGCTAATAAAGTTATCGCGTTAAAAAAAAAAATCTATCGTGGGCTCTTTTTTTTTATGACTTTAGGAAGGTGTCGTTGACGTTTTTTTTGTTTTCGTTTCGGGTGGGGCATTGAGATGTCTCCCCGATAAAGTCAAGAGCCCCCCCCCCCCCCACCCAAAAAAAAAGGATTCTCAAATTTCACGCCCAATTCATCAATGACACCTGAACATGAAATGCGCGCCCTCACAATCGAAAGTTAATTTTTTATTTTATTAACACTTGTGCCATCTAAAAAGAGATCATATTTCTAAGATTTAGATATGGGACGCTAATTTTTGAAAATTGTAATTTTTTTTTATATCTAAAAATGTAAAAATGATTAATATCCTACCTATAATAATTAAATAAAGTGGGGACGAAGTGAAAAGTAAATTTATTTATTTAAAAACCGCCTTCGCGTCTAGCCAGGGTGACTGCGCCCCTGGACCTCCACCAGCTGGCTCGGCCCGCCTCCGGCGGACCCTCGCCTTTCTTAATTATGGGAAACTGGTTAGCGTCCAGCCAGGGTGGCTACGCCCCTCTGGGCCACTCACCAGCTGGCTCGGACCCGCGTGCGGTGGACCCTCGCCTTTTCTAAATTATGAAAAGAAAATTATT
>JAKCPI010029684.1:0-11108 GCA_023213315.1 Euborellia annulipes | reverse complement strand
ATTCATTTTATATTCAAATAATAGGCCTCGAAGCCTTGGTGTAGTGGTTAACGTGTTGGCCATTTGTACCAAGGGTCGCGGGTTCGTGCATCCCGTCTCATGCTACAATTTATTTCAATTGGATTGGCTACCAATCCAATTGAAATAAATAGAGACGGAGTCTAAATGGCCTTCGTTGCTGAAAAGACCTCAATGAAATTAAAAAAAAATTGCCTTTTTTGATTTTTAAAATTTTTTTTAAGTCTTTTTACGACATCTTTGGTCATAGAGACTTTGACCATACCCAAACAGATATTTCGATACAAGTCACCCAGGCACATTTATTTACACCACATTGGTATCCAAATAAATATTAATCTCACTCGCCTTTACATTTAGATTATCAATGTTGACATTTGTCAACATCTCTAACCCTCGGCCACGGAGAGGGGGGAGGGATTTTTAAATAATAATAATCCATTATTGAAATGTTTTTATCACTTTCTCTTTCTTTATTTCCAGACTCATTGTTGTCTTCCCCTCCGGCGGCCGCCTTCTCCTCAGCGCCGCGCGCCACCCCACCCCACTCTTTGTCGCCTCCCCTCCCCTCTCTGTGTCGCCTCCCACCGCCTCCATTAGATGAGTAAGCGTTGGCCTCCAAGCTGGAAGCAAAGCCCAAGCGACAGCCTCTCTCTCTCTCTCTTCTCTCCAATTCACACCTATACAGGTAATTATTTATTTATTTACATTCATTTTGTTTTCAATATTAATGGAATGGCCCAGAAGACAATGCAATTAAGTCCATTTTTTAATATTTTCTAAATTTTTGTAATTTTTAATCTTCTATACAATAAGAAAGTATTCGAATGAATAATATTCTTTTAGTTTTTAAAGGATTCTCTCTTTATTTGGTTTATTCTTCATCAGAAAACTCCTTTTATTATGATATATTGTATATTATATAAATATAATGTATTTTCCCTGACTTAATCACATTGGCTTCTAAGCCACACATATATACGTAAGATTTCTATACACATTCATTAATGTATGTAAGAGAGAGAAAATTTCGTCTCCCAAAGAGAAAAAAATTCTTTTTCCTTCTGATTATTAATTAAAATAGCTATATTTTTGTTAACTGAACTCGTTCTTATAACGGTTTGTTTTATAAAAATTAAAACGCCAACAATTAAAATCTTATTTTTTTTATTTTTATTTTTTAAATAAGTAAAGCCCTCGGGGCTTGGTGTAGAGGTTAGCGTGCTAACCTCGTATACCAAAAGTCGCGGGTTCGGACCCCAGGCAATCCGATGATTTTATTTAAGACATTTGGATACCAAATGGCTTAAATAAGAATGCCTGGACCCTAAATAATATATATTCATAACGGTTATCGTCAAAGTCTTAAATGGCCTAAGTTGCCGAAAAGACTGTGTGAATGTGAGTGTGAATGAGAAAAAAGTGTGAATGTTTTTTTTTTTTTTTTTTTTTTTTTTTTTTTTTTTTTTAAATAAGTAAGAGGAAGAACTCATTTAGACTGTGTCCCTATTTTTTTTGTAGCCAATATAATTATAATAAATTTTCGAACATGAAGCGAGATCTCTGATTCTGTTCAATACCTGAACTAAATAAATTATATTTGTTACCAATAATTTCAATATAGAAGAAGTATAAACAGCGTATCTCAATATTTTTAGAAATACTAATTATATGCGAAAAAATAAAAATTTAAATATTTTATGCCCGCAACCCGTGGCTCAGAGAGAAGACAGAAGGTTCTCGTGCCTTGGGTCCCCGAGTTCGCTTCCCGTTCCAAGCGAGAAAAATTTATTTTATTTGAATAGCTACCAAAATAAATAGGGATTGAGTCTAAATGGCCTTAGATGCCGAAAAAGACAAACAAATAAAAAAAAAAAAAAAAAATATTATAAATTAAGACATAATAAAATAGGCTACTGAAAATTTAATTATATGTTTTAAGAAAATCATTTTTATAAAAGATAATTTTTCATGCCATTTTATTTGTTCTTCCCTTTTTTCTAATTATCAATATTTTATTATTACATATATGAGCACCATAATCCTTATGCAAATACGTGTATTTTGTTAATTAAAAAAAGTCCATAACTGATATTTGTCTCTTTTTGTTAAACTAGATGGATACTGGCGCTTCAATAAGAGTACGTGCTTCTCGTCGCATCAGGGATTACTTCTTTCTTGGTCTTGCAAAACGCAGGGATCTTTGTGATGGCACTTCTTATTAAGGTACACAACATAAAGATTTATAAATAATATTAATTTTTCATCTCTGAATTTTCAAGACCTCCTAAAAAATACTAAATGATGCAAGTCTTTTGTTAATATTTTCTGCTCATTTAGCTTTGAATCTCGTAACACTATATTTTTTTTAAGGCATATATCCTTTGACTTGGAAATATAGAGGCTTTTTCTTCTTCGTTATTTGTCTATTTCTTTTAATTGCATATGAAGCATTTAAAAAATTTTCCATCAAAAATATTTTTTTTTTTTGATATTTTAAATTTCTCTCTAAGTTATTATTATTTAAATTACTTTTTCTCTCCCCAAGGAGCAATGGTGCCTCTTTCATTTGCCACTCTATAGAATTCGCTTGCTAGTATTCCTCTCTTTATATAAATATTATTAGTGTAGGCTACTTTGAGCTCTTATCTTGTTATGAGTTTGATAGGTTGCTATCTTTTTTAAATATTAGGAAAGGAAATTTTTTTAGTTAATTTTCGTTTTATTATATTTGAAAGATTGGATTTATACGAAAAAAAAAGAGTTTAAGATGTTTTCTTGTCGCCCTCCTGTTATCGTTGAGGTGTTTATAGTGGTTGAATTTATTGCGAATGGTTCTTTCTGTAAAGAAAAAGTATTGCTGAAGGAGTCTACAGCCTTGTCTTAATATATATAGGCCTAGTAGGAAATTGACCACTCTCTTTCTCTCTCATTAATATCTCCATTCAATCAAAGCCTGAATTTTTTCCAAATTTGTTTGACTTTTATATAAAATAATTTTATTTAAATGAGATTAAATATACTAAAAAAAAAATGGTAGCTATTGATTATTTCATTTATAAAGGCCCACTAGGCTGACGTTTCGGTCTTGATTAAGACGATCTTCAGAGCTAATGGGCTGTCAATATAGGCTCGTAAATTAATATTCAATCATATAGTTTAATATACATTTAAATATATTATAACAATATTAATAATATATTGTATTATATATTTTATAAAAAAAATTATTATAAATACCCTATTTATATGTTAATATTAAACTATCTGATTGAATATTTATTTACGTGCCTTTATTGACAGCCCGCAAGCTCTGAAGATGGTCTTAATCAAGACCGAAAAGTCAGCCTAGTGGGCCTTAATAAATGAAATAATCAATAGCTGCTATTTTTTTATTTCCTCGTCAACTATTCCAGCTATAAGTTCTGCATCTTTAATTAAAAATGCCCTTTTGTTAATTAAACGAGAGTGAATTAAACGCCTGACTGTGATTGGTCGCACAGCACACAACTTTCTCTTACGCTTCGGCAAGAGAAAGTTGTGTACAATGCTTGTCACACCAGATATTTGGTGTCGAGATATATTTAGTTTCCCATAGCATCTTAGTTCCAATTTGACCATTTGCATTTCATAAGTAAAAATCTGAAATACATCAGTAAAGTGTACTACAAACCATTTTCACGAAAAATTTTATTGATATACTTTTTTTTTTATAATAATAAACATTCACACTTTTTTCTCATTCACACTCACATTCACACAGTCTTCGGCAACTTAGGCCATTTAAGACTTAACGATACTCGTATGATTAAATATATCTATTGGGGGTCCAGGCATTTGGTATCCAAACGGCTTAAATATAATCATCGGACTGCTTGGGGTTCGAATCCACGACTTTTGGTATACGAGGTTAGCACGCTAACCCCTACACCAAGCCCCGAGGGCGATTTACTTTTTAAAGAGCATCTAAAAATGAGTTGTTTTATGAATTTTAATCAAAATGGCAAAACATTTATATTTCTGTTACCATGCAACCATTTCTCCTATCTTACAAGAGGAAAGTGTGCTTGATAAGATTTCAAGGGCAAAATGAGAATATACATTTTAAAGAGCATGTAAAAAATCATTGATTTTTGAATTTTAATCAAAATCATTAGAGAGAATTTTGAGAAAATCGAAAAAAACTAAAAAAGTACATCAGTAAAGTACTAGTACTTTTGGCTGATTTTGTTCAAAAGCTTATTTTGAGTGTCCGGGAGGGTCCCTAACTTGAATATAAAATTTCAACCTCCTAGCTCAAATCCTTCATTGCTTTAAATTGAGCACACACAGACCAATTTGCGGGACCCACTTTTTTGGACCTCAAAACATCTATATCCATTAAAATCTCGATATCGAATTTTTGAAATGATCGCAATACTTTCTATCTATATATTTCATATATAAGGGTAAGAGAAAGTACAAATAACACGTTATTTCTAAGTTTTCTTATTAAATATAAATGAACTTTATATACATATTTTGCACACTTTAATAAATTACACTGTTTAAGAGAAACAGATGAAGGGAGTAAGTTAAGATTTTTTTTAATAGCTATCAAATTAATGTCTTGGTTACCATCAGGATGCGGTTAGAAAAACATTTAGCTGTTTGTAGTGCCCTTGACCCAGTTGGGTCTTTTAGTGCCTTCCACCCTCGCAACGCGTGTATTTAATTGGATTAATAGCAAGTCAACCTCTAATTGTGGCATGCCACTTTGACTTGCAACGAGAAATAGAAGCAAGCAAGCAACGGCTAGAGGCGAGGCCGACTCGATTTACAGTTTGCAGTTTACGTTTTACAAGGCAAACAAACAAACAAACAAGAGAGAGGGTGAGAGAGTGAAGAGAGGACGATTATAACGCCTGGGCACGCATCAAGTAATTTAATATTAGATAAATTACAAGACAAATGCATGACATGATGACGCGAAGATGGCATTAAAACTTGGGAGGAAAAAACAAAAAAAAAGTGACGAAAGCGAATTTCTCCTACTTTGACCATGTTTAATTTGAAATTTATAGTCCGGTCAAGAAGTTTAGCATAATATACTAGTTAAATAAAAAATACAAAATTCTTGTTTATTTTATCGTTCATTTGCACTTTTTTTTTTCTACTCAAGATATTTTTCATCTCGTTAACGCGTATATTTTTTAAAACTAATATCTCACTTAAAAGCAATTACCCAAAGCGATGAGTTGTAGCCATTTGCCATCTGGCTATACATGGAATGGATCTTATAAATATACATATCCGTGTCTTTTTATCGTCGTTAATGGTATAGAGTTGTAGGCTTTTAATTTCTTTCTTCCAAGGAAAAAAATAGCATTTTTCTCGGTTGGAAGAAGAAAGACACTTGTCATTGGGACTTGGGCAGGAAATTCAATTGAGGAATGCCTCGTTGGTCATGAACCCTTTACTCTCTAACCGAGCCCTCCAGGACTCATTAAATGATATTTATTTAAATTTACGTTTCTATAAATTAATAAGAAGCCCTCAGGTGAGGAGAGATAATTGAGATTTGGCATCAAGGTCTCTTACAATTAAGTTTTTTTGAATTTATATTTAATGAAAAATTTTATTTAAAAAAAAAATATATTCTCCGATCCTAAAAAAAAGGAATAATTTAAATATTTTATTTTCCTTCACCTCGAGGGTTGTTTAAAGAAAGATATGGTAATATTAATTATTGGATTTAAAATATTTCTTATTTAAATGAAGGGTAAAATTATCTTGTTTGATTTGAAAGGAATTTTTAGGCATTAAACATTAAATATATCTCAAATGAATAAAAAATATTTAGCTCAAATCACGGAATTAACCCGATATCTGAGTAAATATATTTTCTTGTAAATTATTTTCCATTCAGTTGAGATATATTTAATGCATAATCACTGTATGATATATAAGTATTAAATAGACTTTTTAGATATTCATATTTGGTGAGTTAATACTTTTGTGGCGTTTTTAAGCAGATTACTGAATTACTCATCAATTGGTAATTATATTATTTGGAAAGTCAGTCTTTGTTTGTAATATAGTCAGCGAGACGTTTCGGTTTAATTTTTACTTTCTCTTACCTCTATATATATGTTAATATATAGAGAGAGAAAGTATTGGATTCATGTCAAAAATTCGATGTCGAGATTTTGATGGATATACACGTTTTGAGGTCCCTTGAATCCAAAAAAGTGGTTTTAGCGACATGGTCTGACTGTGTGTGGGTAGGTGGGTGGATGGGTGTGTGCTGTGTTCAATTTTAAGCATGAAGCTAGGAGGTTGAAATTTTATATTTAAGTTAGACATCGACCTAGGGCGTGAAAATAAGCTTTTAATCAAAATCGACCAAAGAGTACTAGTACTTTACTGATGTACTTTTTCAGTTTTTTTCGATTTTCTGAAAATTCGTTACAACGATTTTGATTAAAATTCAAAAATCAATTATTTTTTAGATGTTCTTTCAAATGCTTATTCTCGTTTTGCCCTCAAAATTGTTTGAAGCACACTTTACTCTTGTACTTCATAGGAAAGATAGAAGAAAGGGTTGCCATGGTAACAAAATATAAATATTTTTCTCTGTTTATAAATTTTTAACTTTGCCCATCGCCCACGGGGGTGTGGTTTCAACCTCATATACCACTCCGGGTCGACCCCAGCATCGATGATTTTATTTAGCCATCTGATACCAGAGCTTAAATAAAATGCCTGACCCTAATATATATAAATTCATAAATAGGTTATCGTAAATGTCTTATATGCTGAGTTGCGAAAGACAGTGTGAATGTGTGTGGAGTGTGAGGTGAATGAGAAAAGTGTGAATGTTAAAAAAAAAAAAACTTTGCCCATCAACCGTAGGTTGGCGGGAAAGTTAATGTAATCGTAAAAAATCGAAATTTTTCTGAAGCTGCCAAAATGCGTTTTGAGGTCCCCTGAATCCATTTAAGAAGTTTTTGGAATGATGTCTGTGTGTGTGTGTGTCGGGGGGTGGGGGGGATGTCTTTGGTAATTTTTTTCGTCAACGAAATCTCAAAAACTATTCATTCAATTGTTTTGAAATTTTGCACACATAAACTAGAGGTAAAGGTCAAGAACTGAAAAGCTTTTGGTAAAGATCGGACCATTAGGGGCTCTAGGGGGCAAATTTTTTTCTTACATAACCTATAGTTTTTTTTATATTTCAGAAACTAGACTTCCTCCCGAGTAAAATGATATATAATATGTATAACATCGGACCATCAGGGGGCTCTAGGGGGGACAAATATTTTTTCTTGAGTAGTGGGTGGCAAAGTTGTGCCTCGCTTAGTCCGACCCTTTATACATCTTGAATTATAATGTATCGACGGAAACTTAACATATGTCAACACAAAAAATCTGGTGTGACAAGCATAGTACAAAACTATCTCTTACCAAAGGTAAGAGAATGTTGTGTGCTGTGCGACCAATCACACCAGATTTTTTATTATAAACTACTCTATTAAGCAAAAGGCTATTATTAAGAAAACTTTTTACCTTTTAAAAAATATTTTATATATTTCAAACTATATAATTTAATGTTTTTATCACGCCTCTAGTTTTAAGATGACCTTTTGATTTTGTTCACAAATTCCAAAGTCAGCGACCCGCAATTAGAGTTTTCTCTTCTTTTTTTTTAACTGGATATAGGAAAAGGAGTGAGGGGATGTTGGTTTACACTCGTAATTAAACCGCTGGTACAAAGTAGCCCTTTTGCGACTTCTCTTCTGAAAAAAAAAAACTCCCTCTCTCTATTGCGGTGGCCATTTGTCTTGTGAATGTATGACTATGCTGAGATGTGTATGTATATATGCGAGGGAATATAATTATATCTCTGCGGAATTAACGCCTTTGCTCTTTAATTTTATTCATTTTTTTTTTTTATTCGAATTTTTTTAAACGAAATATAGTCGAAGGTCATTAAAAGTAAATACTCGACAGGGTAACAATATAAAATAATCATTTTTCAATCAATCGTGTCTAATTTACGTTTCCATTTGTGACCTTTAAACTCCGTCTCCTGAAATCCCTCCACCGTATAATCAATCATTTTTTTTTTTTTTTTATCCTCCCCCCTCCCCCCCCCCCCCCCCCCCCCCCCCCCTCCCTCCCCCGCCACCAGCCCCATTTAAAAAAAAAAAAAAATATTTATTTTAAATAAAAATATTTTTTTTGGGGGTGGGATTTTTATTTTAACAATTGGGATCAAATGGATTAAAAAAAAACGCAGGGGACCGGGGGGGCCCCGACCCCGCCGGGTTTAGTAAAAGAGGTTAGCACCCTCCCCCCTACGCCAAGCCCCGAGGGCATAATCAATCATTAACATGACTTTTACCAACAACAATATATTTTTACAAATTTCTTTTTCAACTCGGAGGTATGAATTTTACTACTCAGAGCATTCTAATGAACGAAAGAAAATTTTTTCGTTATTTTAAGCATTTATAAACAATGGTATTGAGTGTGAGTTTTGAATCCATAACAAAGAGACAAAAAAAAAGAGACCTTCATCAGGATTATAATCAAAATTTATTTACTCTACTATTGATACTAGGTAGGCAGCCTGGACGAGAAATAAAACGGAATTTTATTTTAATGTACAGTGAGGGACAATATTAAGTCCCACCCATGTGTTTTCTACTTGTGATTATTATTTTTTTTTTTTTTTTTAATATTTTATATTTTTTAATAGAAACTTTCATGGTTCAAACCTAGAAAATTTCCAATAAAGATTTTCATTTTCTTTTATAAAAACAATGAAATAATCACAATTAGAAAACTCATGAGTGGGACTTAATATTGACCCTCACAGTACTCTTCGACGTTTCGGGTGCTAATCACTCCCTTCTCAGCCCTGTTGGGAATAGCAGCCCTCAGTCAGTTCCGAGGAAGGGGGCGATTGGCACCCAAAACGTCGACGAGCACACTGAAATAAAATTGCGTTTTACTTCTCGTCCTGCCTGCCTACCTAGTATCAATAATATAGACAATTTCCAGCCAAAGAAAATATATCTTGAATTAATTTACTTTTATTTCAATAATAGCCTATCAAATTGCAGTCACTTTGTAAGACTTCGAAAAATCTTGATTGAATAGAATAAGATTTCTCAATTTTATTGTCTGACGATGGTTCGTTTGTTTGGAAAAACACCCCGCAGTCGGGACTGTAAATCCTAAAGATAGAGAAAAATTTCAAAAATATTTCTTTTCATTCATTTCAACAAAATCCAGCAATACTCTGAGTACTAAACTTCTTGCTGCGTCATAAATTAATCCTTTTTAAATTGATTTTTATTTATATTTGTTTGCACCATTCACTTTGCGCGATTAATAATTCATATTTACATAAACTTGGATCAAAGATAATTATATAAAATTTTCTATTGAAATTATATAAATAACGTTTAATTTAACGAGTTTATAAAAGAAAAAAGTTGTTTGCTAATGATCTTTACATTAATAATAAAAACAAGCACTTGATTTGGAATAAGTTCAAAAATCTTAGTACGAGAAAAAAAAAATCGATATATTTATTTTACAAACCAGTTTTTATTTTACTTGGTCTAATTTATTTACCCTTTTATTTCGATTGTGACTAACGGCTATTCACTGTCCGTGTAAATTTGACATTCCGTCAACAAACAATTACTTCAGCAAGCATGGAAAATATTGTTAAAGTTGAAAAAAAAAACCGGTTTTTTTTTTTTTTTTTTTTTTTAAGATCCAACTGACTTGATTATGCAAATTTTTTTTTATTCATTTTAATTTATTCCCTGCTGCTGGAATTTTTATATCAATTTCTTAAATAAGTTGACATTAAAGGGCTAAAACACGCAAGCAAAGGGCATCCATTGTAGTAAATTTCCCTATATGACCATCCATCCAGGAGGCACTTAGATCTTATGCTGTCCTCTCTCTATGCTCTCTTTGAAATATTATTATGTGATGCATTTGCATTTCAACAGCACTTTGGTCTGTCCTTTAATTGCTCTTCGGCATGAACGGTCCCGGAGGGGAAATTCAAAATTGTCACGTTACGAGAAATGGCTTCCGAATTTTGGTTTGTTGATGGTGACTCACATACATACAAAAATAATTAGTAGCTTTTTCTTATATGAGGGTAAAAATCCTCCTATTATTCTTTGACATATCGCTTTTAATGATACACACCTAGGCCTATCCGTTTGATAGTTTTTAGATAATATCAAGTTTATGTAAACGTAGATCAATGACACATAGGCCTACAGCAATTTGGAATTGAAACTTTCTCAGTTTTTTGTCGTATTTTTTGACATCTTACGCCATTTAGTTATAACGTATATTTAAATTTTATCCGTTAGGACAGGCGAAGGCAGATATCTACAGTATATAATTCATCTACCTTTAGTCCTAATGACTTTATATTTTAAAGACGCTCTCACGTTTGCCCCACCTATTTGTTCTAAGATTTTTCTATAATTACTAAATTTAATAAGTATCTCGTTTTAGAATTTCTTAAAAAAAAATCTTGTGTGACTGGCGCACAGCACACAACTTTCTCTTACCTTCGGTAATCCAAAGGTGTGTACTGTGCTTGTCACACAGATTTTTTTGTCGACATGTATTTAGTTTCCGACAGTAGGGTACATTCGATTTTCAAGATGTAAAATTTATAAGTAGGCCTATGTGAAAATATTTATATTTTGTTACCATGGCAACCATTTCTCCTATCTTTTCTATGGAATACAAGAGTAAAGTGGTCGTCAGAAGATTTCAATGATAAAATGAGAATATACTGTAGCTACATTATAAAGAGAATCTAAAAAATAATTGATTTTTGAATTAAAAAAAAAATCGTTGGAGCAAATTTTGAGATAATCGAAAAAAAAACTGAAAAAGTGCATCAGTAATGTACTAGTACTCTTTGGCCGATTTTGTTCAAAAGCTTCGTGTCACGTCCCATGGAGGTGCCTAACTTAAATATAAAATTTCAACCTCCTAGCTCTTTCGTTCTTGAGATATTTTGTTCACAGACACACACACAGACAGACAGACAGACC
>JAKCPI010029683.1:0-32361 GCA_023213315.1 Euborellia annulipes | reverse complement strand
TCACGTACAGATCCATGAAGAAAAATCATATAATTTAATATTTATCAATTTAAAAAAAATCTCTTAATTTTAATTTATGCGAATATATTAATCTGGGAGTTTTATTGAACTCGGCATTCTAATTTGGCTGATATCGCCAACCCTTCATTATAATCACATCACAGCCACAACTTTGTGCAACTTAGTTAATTTTTAGAATAAAAATTCAACACTTACAAAGTCAGACATTTTCCGAAAGAGACGTGCAGCTCCTTTAATTAGATATTCTTGTTTTATCGGCCTGTTCTTTTTTGACAATGAACTCCATGGGAGGGCTCCAGCAAACTCTACTATTCTCTGGTAAGTTTTTGCTCGATCACCTTTTCAGGTCACTGCGATGAGTCTTTAAAACCTGCAAGAGTAGAAAAGAAATCTTTTTAAAAAACTGTTTTATTTTTTAAATATTATTAATATTTGAATATTAAAGAAGACTTTGAAAATTAGATGCCAAGGGTTTTAACATCAAGAATTAGTAACTAAAAAAGCCATGAAGGAAACGCACACCAATCGACAAAAACTTTTTCGATCAAAATGTTTTTGTTTTAAGAGCAAAACGTTTTACCCAATGCCAACGAACACCGATAGAGTAAAACGTTTTCAGACAAAACATTTTCAAATCATGTCCAATTGTGTTTTGTCTCTTTGGTATGCGTTGATCCATAGAAAAGCACGGAAAAAACAGTTTTAGGCAAAAACGTTTTGCTCGATCGGTGTGCGTTCAGCCTAAGCAATTTTCCCAATTTCAAAATTTCCTATTTTCAAATTTGGCGGAATTTAATAATGTCTAATATCTTATAAATTGAAAAAAACTTAATTATTCTCGTACATTTTTTTAGTAAATTTACTTTAATAGTAAATTTTGGTTTAAAATTATTTTCCAGCCCTGTACTATATATATATATATATATAGGGAAGTGAAATTTTAACAGATATGGGTAGAAAAAAGCTAGAAAAGAAATCAGACAAAAATTTAATCAATTTTTTGTTATTGGCTTTATTTCGATTGCCGACGTTTCGACGCCCTTTTTCAGGACAATCGATTCTTCCCTGAGGAAGGGCGCGATTTCGTCCGGAAACGTCAGCAATCGAAATAAAATTAGATAAAGATTGATTAATTTTTTGTCTGATTCCTTTCCCGGCCGCCATCCTACTCGTATCTGTTAATAGTTCAGCCATCATCTCAAATTTACGAAAATTTTAATTTTAAACCTGGCAATGAATTACAAGTTATTACGGTATTATTAAAATGTGTGAAAATAAATATTATTTTCATTTATAAGATATTATTATTAAAGTTCAAAGGGGAATTTCTAAACTGAACCTAATTAGTATATTTACTGCGGTGAAATTCATGGCTTCAATTACAAACAAAAAAGGAATACACAGGTTTGTCTTGAATGTCATTTATATCACAAACAAGATAAAAGAGTTCAAAATGTTTTGTTAATTAAGAAAACGGAGATTCTCAAAAAATATGAAATTTCATTTTCTCTTTGGATTAAAGCGGAAAATTAAAAACGTTGATTTTACCTAATTTATTTGGAACTGGATTTCCTCAGCGATTTATCCATCACGAATTCCTTATCAGATATCCTAGAACAAAGATTTAAAATAATTAAATTTTTTTTACATTGCTAATGAAATATTCAAAAAGCACATCATACTATTATATATTTTATTTTTATTTTATTTAAACTTATATTTACTTGGTAATTATTAATAAAAAAAAACTTATATATACACCCCCCCCGAAAAAAAGTGGCGCACTTTGTTTCTTCTTTTTAAGAAGACCTGTTCTAATCTATTCTAATGATACTGTAATTTATTAAACATTTAATATGAATAAACTTTATACATTTCTAAATAACTTTAGCACAAATTCAAAACATTTTTATCAAATTATACAATTTAAATAAAATAAAGAAAAATATGTGTATTTTCAATTTTTGAGACAAATCAACTTACTCTCGATATGTTTTTGTTGGATATTAATTAAAAATTTTGTTTTTATAAGAATTTCCAATAAATAGAACAGAGAAAAACTGAAAAGGAAAGATTATTTTAAAATATTAAAAATTTGGCGTTAATAAAAAATTTCAACATTTTTGTCTTTGTTTTGATTAAATTATAATTATTTATTAAAATGATATGGATTTGTGTTAAATTTACTTAGAAATGTAAAAGATACTTTATATTAAATGTTTAATAAATTTCAGTATCATTAAGATAGAGTAAAATAGGTCTTTTAAGAAGAAACAAAGTGCTCCACTTTTTTGCGGGGCAGTGTTATATATATATATATATATATATATATATTGTATAGTGTAATATAACTATCAATTATAGTGAAGTTTAATTAGTTTAGTTAATTTATAATTACCTTATTAAATTTATATATCATGAATCTTCTTCTACAATAAATTCAGGTATTTTGATGTCTCGAGGAGAAGTTTGGCCAAAAGAATTAAATTTTATTAATAGGCTCGAGCTCGTCCCCACCCCGTCCAGACCACTGTCTGCCTGTGATTTATTTTCCTTTGTTACACTCCTTTTGTGTTGATAATTCGTTTCTATTTGATGATCACTCATTTCCACGTTATTAATTTTAACTGGATTCGCAGATCACAAATGAAGATGCTGAAACAAAATAAAAATAATTAATTATTTATTCATATCTTTTTCTATCATTCCTATTCATTTAAATAGAATAAAAAATAAAACATTAAATTATTTCAAGCTATATTTTTTGTAATAAAACTACTGTTAATTTGAAATAAAAAAATAATAGAAAATATTAAGAGGAATTTTGTGTTAACTACTAAACCATAGATAAAAAAAGAGCCAAATTTCCTATGAACAATTATATACCCCCTGCGCGAAAGTCCAAAATTCCACAATTCGAGAAAAAGGCGTTTGAATGTTTTATAAACATATAGACTTATACATTTAAATAGCCGGGCAACAAATAATGGGCCAGAATCATAGCTAAGAATGGAAATATATTTCGCCACTTTGGGATTTAAAAGAGAAGACGTTCCGCTAGCAACGTTGCTAGGCTTAACTCAAAAAATTAAATTTTGGAAATTTCGCTTCTCGGGATTCTCAGCAGGCGATATATATATTATATAACCTAAAGGATAAAGGATAAAGATCTAAAATTAATAGACTCACAAAATAGTATATTTGTAGCAGGTGATAAGTTTAACTGGAGGAGCGAACGGCATGTTCCAATTACGATAGCATTCTGAAAAGAAAAATAATTATAAACACTGAATAAAATAATTATAAAATATTGACCGATTATTTTTGGATTCGAAATATTTCTGTGCCTTCTTTAATAGAGGCCAATATAATGTGCATTTTCTTACTTACATTTAAATTCATTTTTATAAAAAACAATTATTTTAAGAATAGTCTTAGAAATCTTAGAAATGAATAATCGGATGCATGCTACCCTAATTGGTCACAAAAAACTACAATAAAAAAGGAATTGTAAGAGCAGTAATGGTTAAAAAAAACTGTAAAAAGTGTGAGACCTATGGCTAGCAAGGCTAGAGGGAAAATAATTTAAAAAAACTACAATAATGAGATTTCAAAATAAAAAAAAATCTGGTGTGACTGTCGCACAGCACACAACTTTGCTCTTACAGCGTCGGGAATCGAAGTTGTCTGTCACATCAGATTTTTCGTGCGACAATGTTAGAATTAATAAAATTTAATAAATTAATTTAATTAACGGAATATTAAAATAAAACATTCAAAAATTTGAAATATTTTAAAAGGCTATTTATTTTCTGAGCATTTTGGCAAATTCCCTCTAATACCTACTACTAGTGAAAAATAGAATTAATTTTAAAAGAAAGCATAGAAAATAAATAAAAGTGTTGTGTTTGCAGGCACTCAAGAATAAAATAAAAAATTTTATTTCATCCTTGGCTACTTGCAACTCCAACTACTCAATTTAAATCACAAAAATTCGCTTTTCACAAAAAATAAGGAGAACAGGTATTCTCACCTGGAGTTTTTAATCCTATGATGATCCATCTGTTTGAAGTTCAAATCTCGCCTAGCTCAATTAATCTTTCCTGTAGGAAATATTTACTTTATACAGGAATTGAGACGAATATCTTATTGTCCTCTTAGGTTCGCCTCTCTCTGATCGCCTTGCTTCTTTTTTAGGAAAAGGAAACCTGTAATTTGATTTTAGTATTAGGCTAAAAACAAAACTACGATAAACATTAAATATTAAATAAAAATTACTTAATATATATATAATGTACACTAGGGTGGCGGCAAAAAAACAAAGTTTTTTAATTTCTTTCGACCGAACCTCCTAAAAAGTTGTCTTTTGGCTAGAAAATGATAATGGCAAATTGTTGAGTTTGATGACTGTAGATATTCAAATTAGAAGATGACGGGAGTCTTCCCGGGACACAGCAGCCAGGTAAAATAAAAAACGTTATATTCTGTCGCCGACGTTTCGAGCGCTAATCGCACTCATCTTCAGGGCAAGCACAACTGTCAAAAATAAGTACAGGTGGTGTGGTACTGTATATTATTATCATGCATAAACATGTCAGTACAATTTTGCATCGTTATAAAAAGTGCAATGAACAAGACCTTTCAACAACCAACTATGCGACTGGAAACAGCAAGTGATCTAGCGCTCGAAACGTCGGCGACAGAAAATAACGTTTTTTTTATTTTACCTGGCTGCTGTGTCCCGGGAAGGCTCCCGTCCTCTCCTAATTTGATAATGGCAAAGTTTTAGCTAAATTGGATAACGTTAACTCGTGCCTCATCGAGGTTAAAATTTTGAAAAAGTGCGATTTGATGTAAAAATTCGCAGTTTTTACTTCATAAAATGAAAACCAAGTGTAGTAGAAAGCTGATTCTTGTCTCATTTCATAGCAAATTTAATTCTCTTGATGTTTTATCATAACGAATTTTTTGTTAAAACCTATAGATTTAATGATATTTAGTAATTAGCATTTCTGGTTTGATTTATAGCTATTTCTGAAAAATAAGTGGAAAATCACTATTTGGGGGTGCTCTATGCTAGATTATTGACCTCGAGGGCCCTGAGTGAGGGGGGGGGGAGTGGAGGGTGACAAAAACCTCAAAAATTTGAGAATTATTTCGGCTTTTCGCTTATATCTCGTAAACTAATTTTATTTTGCGAACCATAGCACCATACAAAGTTGTAGAGCATTACATTTACTAAAGTTTCCTACATAAAACGAATTTTTTGAACCAATATAAACCGAAATATGGCCGGTCAAAGTTAGATACATTTTTCCGAAATATAAAATTTTGTCTAAATTTGATCGGCCGTATCTCGGTTTATATTGGTTCAAAAAATTCGTTTTATTTTAATCAATCTAGTACTCTAGTACTTTATTTAATACTATGGTGGAGATAATATGCTTAATTTGCGAGGTATAAGGAAAAACTGAAAAAAGACCAATATTTTTGAGGTCTAAGTTTGACAGGCCGTATTTCGGTTAATAATGAGTCTACAAATTCATTTTATGTAGGAACCTTTAGTAAATTTAATGCACTACAACTTTGTATTGGACTATGGTAAACAAAATATGCTTAGTTTACGATATATATGCGAAAAACTGAAAAAAGTTCAATATTTTTGAGGTTTTTTCCTCTCCTACCCCCTCCAAGTTAGGACAAAGTCCTCGAAGTCGAAGTCTTAGAATAGACAAGCTAGAGTACCCCAAAATAACTTGTTAAAAATTTAATTCACTTCGGAATACTTTTGAGGTAAAAAGTGGATATCCTCAGGACTATTCGTTTTTTTTTTTGGATATTTTTTACTTTTCGAGAAAATTTGTCTAACTTTGACCGGCCGTACCTCGGACAGTATTGAGTCTACGAATTCGTTTAGTGTACCATATTTTAGTAAATTTAATGTTCTACAACCTGTAGAGCACCTTTGTATGGTGCTATGGTTCGCAAAATAAGATTAGTTTACGAGATATAAGCGAAAAGCCGAAATAATTCTCAAATTTTTGAGGTTTTTGTCACCCTCCACTCACCCCCCCCCCTCATTGAGGGCCCTCGAGGTTAATAATCTAGGATAGACATCCTAGAGCACCCCAAATAGTGATTTTCCACTTATTTTTCAGAAAGAGCAATAAATCAAACCAGAAATTCTAATTACTGAATATCATTAAATCTATAAGTTTTAACGAAAAAATCGTTATGATAAAACTTCAAGAGAATTAAATTTGCTATGAAATGAGACAAGAATCAGCTTTCTACGACACTTGGTTTTCATTTTATGAAGTAAAAACTGCGAATTTTTACATAAAATGGCACTTTTTGAAAATTTTAACCCCGATGAGGTTTAGCTAAAACTTTGCCATTATCATTTTCTAGACAAAAGGTAACTTTTAAAAGGTTCGGCCTAAAGAAATTAAAAAATTTTGTTTTTTGCGGTCACCCTAATGTACACCCCCTGTATGTTATAATCGCATTCAGAATTTAATCGCAACCTTGAATCCTATCCTTGGAAAATTAATAAGGACTCAAATATTACATACAACATACCCATTTTCATGAGATATTCTTGCTTTATCGGTCTGATTTTTTTGACAGTGAACTCCAGCAAATAATCCATTAATCATCGTCAGAAGGTTTTTACTCTTCATCTTGATTCCCGGCTACTGCGTTCTACTTTTGGAGCCTAAAAAAGTAAAAAAAAAAAAAAGAAATATAATTAAGAAATTACATTGGATTTAATTTGTCAATTTATGAATTGTCTATCCAATGAAATAATTCAAAAGCATTACAAAATAAGAATCGCAACACTATATTTACTATTAAAATGTTTGAGAATTAAAATTGTAAGGTAGTTGAATGCAGGGGGTTTGAGTCGCCTCTACCTGGCTAGAATCTTTGTCATTTTAGCCCCAAAAACAGAAGCGCTCACTCAGATGTATGAGATATATACAATATATTAACATACAAGACATGTGAGTTCGAACGTTTTCTTATAAGCTTTTATATGAAAACGGGGATTCTTAAAAATAAAATTCTACTGTATAGTTTTTGGAATAAAATTAAAATTAAAAAATCTGGTGTCATAGCCCACAACTTTCTCTTACCGAAGGGTGCGTCAGTCACACCAGCTTGCTTTGTCGGCCTCAATGTTTTTTTGACTATGATGCCTCGAGAGGCCCTAATAATCGGGAAGTTTTCATTCTTCATCTTCACTGCGTTGTGATGACACTTTGGTTTCTATGTGATGCCCTCTAGAAAAAGCAAATAAAAGTAATCATTAAATAAATAAAAAGTTTAAAAAGTTTTTTTAAATGAGTTGTTAAAATTCAATTTCATTATTTATTATTTATATATATATACAGTATACCGTATATATATATATATATATATATATATATTTTAAAAATGTGAAATAGAATTTTAACTTTTTCATTCTCTGGAAGCCAAGGCCATGCTACTAATCTATTTAAATGTATCCCCATTTAAATAGAGAAACAGAAATACTAAAAACTCAAGCCGACTTCTCATATGCTGCCACAAGATGAACGTTTTTAGATGGAGATGAAAACAAGAAATCTATCACTTATTATTAAAAAATAAATTTATTAATTATTAAATAAAATGATAATTTGATAGAATTCCCTCAATTAATTAAATATGAGAATATTCACGACAAGGCCCAAACAAATTTAAATTCAAGTTAAATAATAGAGAATAAAAAATCAATTATTTATTTAATCTTCTCCCTTGCCTGCATCCCATTAACTATTTTACAATGAAAATCCTATTTTATATATATACTATAAAAGAAAAAAAAAAACAATATTTAATCATTAATAGGATTACTCACCGAGAGGTCAAAGTGTAGCAGAAATCTTTGAATTGAGCTCGAGGTATAGCAAATGATAAATCTGAAAACAAAATCAAAATTTAAATTGAAATAAAATATATCAACTTAAAACTATTTACTTTTAAATGAGGGTGTATTTTTATGCTTTCTTTTAGTAAATTTCAATCAATGCATAACTTCCTTTCTTATTTACATCTAGTAATCCCTGAAAGGTCTTAATTTAAGGGGTGGAATATGAAAGTAGATATTCTAAGCAAAGAGACTACAAAATAAGATGCTTTTGGCTACTTAATCACTACTCAATTTTGATGTTTCATCTTCAGTCAGTTTATAAAGATTTAGAATTACTTATTATAGAGATTACCAAGTACATAAAAATTAATAATCTTATGTATAATGCCCTAAGATGATCCCAAAAATTTAATATTGTCTAAAAATGTTAATAAAAATTTCATATATATATAATTTGGAAGTTGTGATTGAGTAACTAATAGCAATTTAAATTTGTCATCTTTGGCAACAAAATAAATAATTTCTTTGCTCCAGTTGATGAATAAAATTTATTAAAGAAAGCACATGAAGTAAAGAATGAAAGATTTTAGTTCTTACCGTTCTTCTAGGCTCTCTTCGATTATTATTTTGCATAATAGAAGAATGTTATATTTTAGAGTTGCAAACAGCTCAAAGGAGATGTCCCTCGGATCATATTGTATCTAAAAATAAAATAAATATAAATAATAAAAATAAAGATTAATGGATATATGTATATATAATTACCTATATATGTTGCATCAAAATCTTGTTGTTCTCATGAAAATTCAATCGGATTGTCATTGTCATTAAGGCAAATCACATCTAAAAATAAAAATAATAAGATCATTTACTATATAAATTAAATATCATAGCTTATAAATGAAAATTGATTTGGACATCCAAATATTCAGTTAAAATAAATACTTGATCGATTTGTATGAAATAGTGAATGATAATGAAAAATATTAGTATAATTTGTTATTTAAATACAATTTAGAACGGATCGGGAATGATTAAAATAGATAAAATATTAAAATGATGTGTGAGTATAATCATTGACAGACAACGGATAACCTCGAGAATGAATTTAGAATATTTCTATTATTTTAATTAATGAATTTATAAAAATTTGTAAATGGGAACAAATTAAATAAATATTTAAATCATTTACTGAAATTTAAAATGAATAAATGGAAGAGAAGAAAAAAATACATACCTAGCATGCTGCAGGCTGTCAGACATGTCAGAGGTGAGATAAAGAGACGTAGCAGTGGAGAAAAGAATTCTCACTTGATGAGTAATTTCGGAATTCATTTAAACTTCATCTAAAATATGAATAAATATTAATTAAAAAAAATAAATCTAATAAGATTTTCTTGTATAAATACTAAAAGTCATAGGGTTTAATATTTTCTAAGATATCACTGACAGATGCTGTTCCTGAGTCAGAGCTTGGTTCAATTACTTGTTAAAAAAAAAAACTTGTTAAAATTAAAATTCATATAAAAAAAGAACTTGATAAAAATGCAAATAAAAATCTCTGAATAAAATAATAATTATATAAAACAAATTAAAATAAAAAGGATTAAATTTTCTCTTGCTTTTCTTCATAAAATTGGTTCAATTACTTGGGTTACTTGTTGAAAAAGATTTTAAAAAACCAAAAGAAATAATAGA
The DNA here is from genome assembly GCA_023213315.1 of Euborellia annulipes. NCBI lineage: Eukaryota > Metazoa > Arthropoda > Insecta > Dermaptera > Anisolabididae > Euborellia > Euborellia annulipes. The sequence goes on along the minus strand of JAKCPI010029683.1, from coordinate 22,745 downwards.
AGAATTGAAAAAATAAAATTGCAATTAGTATTCAAATAAAATGTTGTCAAAAGAAGAAACATAATTATTAATAAAGAAAGATATAATTAAATTGGTGATATTAATGATTAGGGAACAATGGCTTGTTTTTGAAATATCCGTAACCAGACAATAAACATTTGTATATGCCTGACATTTAAATCATTTTTAATGAATTTATTTTAAAACAAATCTAATTTGAATCATATAAAGTAAGTTAAAATTATGATTAATATATTAATCAGAATTTTAAAATATCTAATAACTTTTTTCTTTTTAGAAAAGAATATGACAGGAAATTTACAATTTTCCGGACCTATATTTCCTTTAGAATCGCAACGATGCCCTCAATGTAACTCAACAACAAATAACAATAGCTTTAGATTAATTTTTGACACATGTGGCCATCAAAAGTGCAGAAGCTGCTTTTTAAAAGAAGAAGACGGTTGCATTGCATGTGGCGAGGAAACAAAACTCTCTGGTCTTTATCCTTATCTTGTTGATCTGTCGCCTATTTTTGTCGTATTTTTGATTGAAAATGAAATTAATTTTGACACTTGTGGAAACCAGTTGACTTACTGCTTTCTGGTGGCTTTCAATATGTAATCGCTACTTTAATTAATTGGATTCAATTAAAAATTTAGTATTAACTCGGTAAATTAAATTCTGTTCAGAATTTATTTGCCTATTATTTCTCGTCGTCGTTTTCAGTCCTGGAGAAGGAAACTATTTTATTCTTTCAAATGAATCTGTGATTAATATCTTATATATCCTTATATATATATATATATATATATACTGGAAGTTGCTCACGGCCTAGGGAGTAGGCAGGTTGAGACCCCGGGAACCAAGTGCTAACACCCCAACTTGGGGAGTAGGCAGATTGAGCCCCCAAAGTCAACACAAACCCGATTACACACAACCAACCACTGTCCATTTCTCAGAGACAAACCCAAACCTCTGAGGCATCTACCAATACACCGACTTGTGGAGTAGGCAGATTGAGGCCCCGTAGTCAATCTAAACCGAACACAATTACACACAACAAACCTTCCTCCAGCTCTCAGAGACCAATCCACGCCTCTGAGTCATCCACCAAATTGACCTGGGGACCAGCAAGGCTGCGACCACGTAAACAACCCCCCTCCACCATTACCTCCTAACTTCTCTCTTGAAAATGTCTCCAAAAGGAGAGCCGAAAAGTCGAGTAAATCTCAGCACCCCACGCGACTTAGCCCGAGAAAACTTATCTTATCTTATCTATATATATATATATATATATATATATATATATATATATATATATATATATATATATATATATATTATATATAATTAAAAATTATAATAAAAATTATAATAATTTATTTATATATATATATATAAATCTGGATGGTGAGAAGAGGGAACTTGGGGAGTAGGCAGATTGAGGCCCCATAGTCAACCTAAACCGAACACAATTTCACACAACATACCTTCCTCCAGCTCTCAGGGACCAATCCACGCCTCTGAGTCATCCACCAAATTGACCTGGGGACCAGGAAGACTGCGACCCCGTAAACAACCCCCCTCCACCATTACCTCCTAACTTCCTTCTCTCTTGAAAATGGCTCCAAAAAGAGAGCCGAAACGAATAAATCTCAGCACCCCACGCGACTTAACCCGAGAAAACTTATCTTTGCATATATATATATATATATATATATCTTCTTCTGTCCTCACTCTTCCCGCGGTGTGGGGTCGGCGGATATATATATATATATATAGTTTCTATGATATTTATATAGAGATTATATATATAGGCCTATATATAAATTATAAATAGTAGGCCTAATGAGCTAATCAAAATACGACATAAATTTATTTGCAACACACTTAAATAATATTTCTAAGTCGGGAAGCCTAATGATTTTTTATTTTTTCAGAATCTGCTTTTTTAAATAATATAAAAAATGATTCAAATATAAATAGTGTAAAAAATAATATTAATACAAATATAAAAAATCACTTTTTGGATCTAAGCGGTTGCAAAAACCCTAAAGAAAATGAAAATATTGCTTTAGATCTAAATACTACCAACAATGAAACTGCAGAATCAAGCACTGTACAAAATAGTACTGTAGATCTAAGCAGTATAAAAGATAATACTTTAGATCTGAGTAGAACAAAGCAAAATGAAAATAAAACCGAAAATTCCTCGACTGTAGCGGATGATAAATCCAATAAACCCAACGTAACAAAGAAAAAAAGAAATAAACGTGAATTACCTGATCATATTTCTATTATCGAAAGTAAATATTCCTTTTTTTTTTTTATCAAAAAACTTCAAAGCCTAGAAAGAATTTTCAGAGAATACCTGTTGATTTTAGGTCACGCTCATAATACTTTAATTGTAAATATTTCGGCAGACAACGACAGGTCATCCTCAGGACAAAAATATGTTTTAACTGAGGAGACGTGTCAAGCAGTATTATAAAAATATTTCAGAAGAGGGACATGCACAAGCTTTTTGTTTGCAAACAATTAGTATTATTCTGGCCAAAATATTTACAATTGAAATGGGAAGCCCCTGGACTGTAGCACTGAGGTAAAGGTCTTGCCTCTCGTGCTAGGGTTCATATCGCCTTTAGAAAATCATAGTGGCGAAAGTCGGAAAATTCACTTTTTGAGTTAAGCCTACCACGTTGTTAAAACGTCTTCTCTCTTGAGTCGCTAATGTGGCGAAAATATATTTCCATTTTTTGCTATTGATTCTGGCCTTTTGATTTGTTGCCCGCTCATTTATATATCGTGTATATATATATATATATATATACGTCGGTCCAGTACAAGAAGGGGAAGGTCTAACTAAAAAAGCGATTTTTCCGGAGAGCCGATTAAAGTTTCTGCTTTTCCTTTCCGTTCATAACCGTTGCCTGCGTTATCCGATTACTAGTTTTTGTTAGTGTAGGTCAGCGGTTCCCAACCCGTGGGCCGCGGGATGATTGGAACTGGGCCATGGATGTCTAAGGAATGAAAAAAATTATATACAGTATATATAGGCTATATATATACACTGGGCCTCAGCGTTTTTTTACTGAAAAGTGGGCCGTACTTCAAAAAGGTTGAAAACCGCTGGTGTAGGTCGAGGGTTCGGTGGCCTAATGCAATGGACAGCATACCGATGTCCCGGAAAGGCAGATTCTGGGTTCGATTCCCGGGGGCCATGGGGCACTTGGCCCAACAACAAAAAACATACAGCCGTTACCATATTAAATAATCTTGTTCATCCATTCTACTTATTAATTTCTAAATGTCAGTAATTGTTTTTTTTAGGTCAACCTCCACAATATCGATGCAATGTCTGTGAAAAATCTTTTAAATCCAACAAACAGGTGCGATATCATAGATTTTGTGACACAGGAGAAAAGCCTTTTAAATGTGAAGCCTGTGATAAAACCTTTTCCACCAGTACCCATTATAAATATCATTTATCAAAGCATTCAGGTAACTATTTGAATTATTTTTTTATCTCCTTCATTTTTCTTTCGGTGATCCGTTCATAGATAAAAAAAAAAATTCAAACAACTTGCAAATTCTCTTGGATCCGGTTCGCTTTTCTTCGATTTATAACAATTCTAAGTAAGAATTCTCTTTAGTGCGAAAGAAATCTCAAAAGTGAGTATTTTTAAGGGATAGGTAATGACCCGAGGAAAACAAATTCGAAATGAATGGTAACGAATGCCTATTAAGATCCCTTTATTTTCTCTGATTAGAAGGTTCTAGTTTTAAGATCAATTTTATTATAAAATCTCGAAATAAGGAAATTGACATTGATTTAACGCCGTTTGTAAATATTGAACCCTAATCAGAAGATAAATGAAGAAGAATATCAACCTTTATATGCATTTCTCAACCTCAGCTTTATTTACGGAGAGGGCATTGAATGTTTCGCATTTGAGAAATTCAAGCTTGTTGGACTCGCATTTCTCAAATGTAAAACTTTAAATAAAATCAGTTAATTTTTTGTCTTTTTTTTTAGGTGAAAAACCATTTTCATGCGATATTTGTAACAAAAGTTTTATACAAAAATCGAAACTTCAAAGACACTTAAATACCCATCAAAGTAATTTTTTTTTTAAATTATTAAAAAAAACAAAGCCATTTATACATCGTTTTATAGTGATTACACTTTTGATTTCTAGGCGATAAACCATTTGTATGCCAAACTTGTGGAAATACTTATAGAAGTTTATTTGGATTAAATTGTCATTCGCGCTCTCATAGCCAAGAAAAAATGTTTAATTGTTCGAGATGTAGTAAAAGTTTCACCGATAAAGCCAGATTTAAAAATCATGTAATTTCTCATAAAGGTAGGAATTTACTGAATTTTTTTTTTTTTTTTGTAATAACTAATTATTTTTAATATATTCCATTTCCTAGGTGAATTCATGTGTGGTATATGTGGTAAAATCTTTAATTATAAATCCTCTTTAAAACTTCATCTTGCCACACATTCTAAAGAGAAATTACATAAATGTTCAGAATGCAATCGGGCTTTTGCTAATAAAAAAGATCTCAAACGTCATCTTCTTATACATTCAAGTAAGTATTTGGAAAATATAAAATGATGTCATACATTTTATTTCTTCAAGATGAATATTAAGTGGCGGTCTCTTCTGTTTGTGGACTAGGGGAGGGGGATAAAAGACGAAAATCTTTTTTTTATATTTTTCTCAAAGCCCTTTTTAGACAACTGATGCCATTTAGGCTAAGTAAGGTATTGTAGCCTATATGTGATGTGGAAAGTGAAAAGGGAGCTCTTGTCGGAGAAGTAAAATTATCGGTACGGGCATTTTAGTCGAATTAAGTCAAAAATATCGATGTTTGGGTTTCTATTGAATACAATTCTTCAATAATTTTACTTTCTTACCTATGTATATAGTAATATATATATAGAGAGAAAGTATTGGATTCATGTCAAAAATTCGATGTCGAGATTTTGATGGATCTTCACGTTTTGAGGTCCCCTGAATCCAAAAAGTGGTTTTCGCGACATGGTCTGTCTGTGGGTGGGTGTGTGGGTGTGTGTTCAATTTTAAGGATGAAGGAATTGAGCTACGAGGTTGAAATTTTATATTTAAGTTAAACACCCCCGGGACCGGAAAAATAAGCTTTTAATCAAAATCGGCCAAAGAGTACTAGTACTTTACTGATGTACTTTTTCAGTTTTTTTCGATTTTCTCTAAATTTGCTCCAACGATTTTTTTAAATTCAAAAATCAATTATTTTTAGATGCTCTTTCAATGTATATTCTCATTTTGCAATTGAAATCTTCTGAAGACCACTTTACTCTTGTATTTCATAGGGAAGATAGGAGAAATGGTTGCCATGGTAACAAAATATAAATATTTTCCCATACTTATAAATTTTACATCTGAATTCATATGTTCCGTACTGTCGGGAACTAAATATATGTCGACACAAAAAATCTGGTGTGACAAGCACAGAACACAACTTTCGATTACCGAAGGTAAGAGAAAGTTGTGTGCTGTGCGCCAGTCACACCAGATTTTTTATTATTCTTTTGACTTGCACCAACATTCCGAAATTATAATGTATCTCTTAAGATGTTCCCCTCTTTTCTTCTTATTTAATTCTAAAAGTGTTTCTTATTTTTTTTTTTTTTAGATATTCGACCATATGAATGTAGAATTTGCGGTGTAGGCTTTTCACGAAAAGATAATTTGGAACGACATTTAAGAAATCCACATGATTCTTCAACTAGACCAAGACCTCAAAGAATTCCAAAAGACTCCGTGCCATCATCGATTCCAATTAAACCCCCTCAACCATCTTATATCAATGAATTGGATTTGAAAATGGCAAATGAAAAGGAAGTTGATCTTTCGGCAAAAGCTTATAATTTCCGACCAGTGCCCTTGATCCAATCAAGGGAAACTACAAGTGCAAGGATCTTGATTAAAGAACTTTTGCCAGAATTTCGACCAAATGCAGTCCCTGTCGTAGTGGCGGCTCCACGGTCGTTAGCCCCGCCACCTGCTAGCAATCAAGTAAAAGTGATCCAAGAGACTAAACCTCAGAGCGAAATCCATTGGAAAAAAAGACTCGAGGATGCAAATAAAAAAGATCTTGGGATTAATACCATCGTCATAAGACCCCAACAACCTTCAGTGATTGTAAATGAACAAAGATAACACTAGCCTGCAAAAATAAAATTTTTTTTCAGCTGAATGTAATATTTTTTATGAATTATATTATTTTTAGTGTGCTGAATCCAAAACTGATCAATATTTCCCTCCATCACGTAGTTTTTTTTTTTTTTTTACAAAACATGGGCAATTTACAAAAAAAAAAAATGAAAAAAAGCGATTTAAAAATAAATATTTTATAACAATTAACTATGCATAATTATTTTCTAAAAGTGCTCGTGTATAGGCCCCCTTAATAAATATATATGTGCAACTTGAAATTTTATGCCTTTTTTATCCAAAAACCTTCACATTTTTCTTAACTTTAGATTCATTTGGGTGAGAAACCATTAGCAAATTTAGTTTTATTCATTCAGGAGAAAAACCTTCAAAAATTCGATATCGAGATTTTGGGGAATATACATTTTGGGTTCCCCCCCCCCCCCCCAGAGTCCGAAAAAGTGGTTTTCGCGACATGGTCTGTCTGTGCCTGGGTTGAATTGACCGAGGAGGTTGAAAATTTTCACACAAATCTTCAACAAAAATTTATTAAGAATTATAAATACACATTCTGTATATAAAATATAAAAAAATAAATACAGTATATATATATATAATTCTTTTTTTTTTTTATTCTTTGATAAAACCCTGGGAAAATGGGGATTAAAAACGTATGTAATTTAATCATTTCCGATTAAAAAGTGTAACAACATTAATTAAGAATGTTAAAGGATTTTAAAAATATTCACAGATATAAAGATTAAGCGAAGAGTCCACAGGCAAGAAATATTCTTCTGCATGGGTAAAAAAAGAAAATTTTATGGCTGGTGGAATTTGTATGAGGAATGAAGTTTAGAAGAAAACGCAGCCAGTATTCTTTCTAAATATTTTAACAGCTGACGTTTCGGCTTTGGTCAAAGCCCGGGGATAAAAACAGGGTCAAAGCCTTCCTCGGAGCTGTTAGTGGTCAATATCTACATTTCGGATTGTATTTGGTATCATTATTGGATATAACATTAAAAAAGTCCTTAGTACAAGAAAAACTATATAATATATATACTCTGTGCGTGTGGTCACCGTAGTATATTATCCCGTTTTATTCAAATCTAATTTTAAAAGTTGATAAAATTTAAAAAAATGCAGTACTTTCAGCAAATTGCAGATCAAGTTGTACTTGATGGCCAGGCGCTCCCTAAATGTCTTAGTTTTCGCTATCTTGGCTCGAGAGTCGCTGATGATGGGGAACCAACGGATGAGATTGCCGGGCGTATAAATGCCAGTTGGCTTAAATGGCGAGAATGCACAGGAATCCTTTGCGACCGACGGATGCCGATTTATTTAAAGTCGGCAATCTACCAGACGGTCGTAAGGCCGGTTGCTCTGTATTCAACCGAGACATGGGCCTCCACGAAGGAATGCGAATCGGCACTGCATATGATGGAGATGCGGATGGCCAGGTGGTCACTTGGTGTCACCAGATTTGACCGCATCCCCAATGATACCATCAGTGGCAGGTTTGGCATTGCGCCAATCACTAACAAAATGCGCGAATGGCGTCTCCGCTGGTTTGGACATATCGTACGCCAAGATAGTAGTGATGTGGCGAGGACGGCGTACGATATGGGACTCCTCGGACGACAACGCAAAGGAGCACCTAGGGTGACTTGGCTTCACCGGGTCAGGAGAGATATGACCGAGCTTGGCCTGCCGGAGATAACAGCATTGGATAGGGGGGAGTGGAGAGGGAGAATAAGGTCTGCCGACTCCGCACCGCGGGATTAATAATGGCGAGGACAGAAGATAAAATTTAAAAAAAAATTAATGTTAATTCAAATGTGTATAAATAAGATTTATTCAGTAGATTTGTGGATTGTGGACTATGGGAATTAGGTGAAATATCAATTGAAAAATATTACCGAAACAAATTAAGAGCAGTCGAGTTTATATAAAAAATCTTTAATAAAATAGACAAAATTGTTCAAGATAACATTATCAATCAGAACGCTAAGTTATTTTATAAATGGACCGTTTATTTTGAAAGTGGTGTAAGTCCAATTTTCAAAAAATCTGAGATATCACATAATTTATGCTTAATTTAATGTAAATTTTCTATGTATAACTAGCTAGTGGTAAATTTTTTAAAAATTTCCATTTTTTGTACAATTGAAAATTGGTCGGTAAACAAAATTACGTAATCGTTGATTATGAAAGTGGTGTAAGTCCAATTTGAGGTAGGTAGCTTAGCAGATGGTTGCCTGTTAGTAGCCTGTTATTGTGCATTAGTTTATAAATTTGTTAAGAATTACTAGTAGAAGCGTCATTTGTAGGGAGGGAGCAGGGGAGGGCATTTGCCCCCACTCTTTTCCCTAGGTATTATTATACGTAAATAAAATATATCTACGAAACTGTATAAAATTAAAAAATTGATTTAATTAAATACCTTTTGGCCAAATTTGAGATATCTATTTGTAAGAAAATTAAAGTGAGAAATTGAAAAAAAGTTTGCCCCCCCCCCCCTCCAAGAAAAAGTTGAAGTGAGGCCACTGGTTACGAGATTAGGTTACTTATTAATATAAAGATATCAAGCAGTTATTTCTTCCGGTGCATCATGAATATTTCAAAAAACTGCACCATGCAGAGGATAAGTAAATACTACTAATATCTTGTAATTTTAACAATGAATTTAACGTCTAAAATTAAAAATACTACTCCTCTTTTATATCGTGTCATTATTTGTAAACAAAATTGCATTAATATGAAGTCTATTTGAAGTGATATTTGATTTTTCAAAATTAAAATTAAACGATCTTTACAGTTGGTTAATTTTGAAAGTGGTGTAAGTCCATTTGCAGCCTGTAATTATATATTAGTTTAGTCAAATTCGCCTAAAACAAATTTATATAACTAAATTAGTTATTGATAAAAAAGTAGAAACATTCACCGATTTCATATCATTTGCCCAGATTTTTAAATTAACAGATATGCAAACCTTTCATTTTCTCGAAACAATAGAAAATGGACTTACACCACTTTCAAAATAAACGGTCCAAATAAAGTGTAATATTTGCTTTTCTACTAGAATGAAAATTATGGACAAAATAATATAATATAATATATAAAGATATAAAATGAAAGAAAGAATAAAAATAAGTACTGAATTTTTATTTCAATGACGATTTTCACATTTTACTTTGAATCTAATAGATATTATAATTGGAATCTGAGTAATAGAAAAAAACTCTAATATATATTTTAGAAAAAAAAATTCTAGAATGTTATATTAGAGGAAAACAGGTAAATATTAACAAATATTTATATGGAAATGTGAAATTAGTTGGACAAGACTTCATTTGTAAATTCTTTTCTTTTCATTAATTGTATAAAGAGTGGAGGGGTGAAATTGATAAATACTAAAAAATAGGTTTAATCATAAATAAGTAAATTCACTTTGAATGAAGAAAATGATCAGTTTTCCATGTCTGTTTTAAAAAAAGCTCAAAGTGCTTTTTTTATTTTGTTTAATTCTTATTTTATTTTATTATTAAATTGTATAAAATAAAAAAATATAAAATTTTTTTGAAATATTTCAATAATTTGTTTCTATTTAGAGAAAAGAAAAAAGTTTTAGATTATTACTAAATTTTGTTCATAAAAAATAATTAAAGTTATATGTTGATAATTTTTAAACATATATAAAAAAGAGTTAAAGATAGTTATTTATCTCAGAAAATAAAATAAAGTGCATTAAAAAATAATAATAATAATAATAATTAATTCGGCTTTATTATCTTTATCTTTGGAGTCATCCTCTTCGTGGGATGATGTGTGCCATGTCAGCCTCTCTTCGTAAAATTGAATAACAATCTGAGGGCATTTTACATTGGCTTGTTTCGCTGGAACAAGGTCTGCTTCGTCAGTTCCTTTCCTGGAGAAAAATTAAAAGGCATAAATAAAAATTAAATAAAAAAACTTTTTTTTTTTTTTTTTTTGGAATGGGTGCATAAGGTCCGAAGACCTATAATGACCAATAGTCACATGCAGCCAGGAAGAAAATAAAAACAAAAGGAGAAGCATAAAGGGGAAACTCAACTGCGGGAACTGAGAAGATGCCTGTTGAGGTTAGACTTGAAAGTCTGAAGATTGTAGGTTTTGGGGAAGATAGACTCAGGGAGCTTGTTCCAATCACGGGAGGTCATGGGGGCAAAGGAAGAATGAAATTGATTTGTTCTGTTAGTCGTGATCTGAACAGCATAGGGATGCTGGGAAGATGCCTCTCTTGTGTTCCGTGAATATGTTGCATTGGGTGGGATAATTGATTTTAATTCGGCAGAGCATTGACCATGGTAATACCTGTAGAAGAGAGATAGTGCAGATACTCTTCTTCTATGATCTAGTGACTGTAGGGATGCAATAAGGGTAAACTTATTTTAAGTTTTGTATATACAAGAGAAGGAGGAGGTTTGTAGATCACAGAATGTCAATTATGAATTTAGGTCAGATTTCTTCATTCAAGTTCAAGTTCAAGAGCTACCATCGGAATCGTAAACAAGCAGTTCCTTAGCCTTTGATTATTACGAAAAAATGCACTTTTTTTTATCCATGGCCAGCCAATTTTAATAAAGTTTGCAACAATATAGGCTAATTGCTTTGGGTTCCTAAATCCACATATTGTTTTGTCATTAAAAATAAAAATCTGGTCGCACAGCACACATGTACTGTCAAGTGACCACATTTTCATTAAGATAAAGCGGGACAAATGGGATGAATTGAGAATTATAATTTAGTTATGAAAGCAGACCGATAATTCAAAAAAAATATATTTAGAGGTTCTGGCGGGACGCGGGACAGTCCTCCAAAAAGCGGGACTGTCGTGCCAAAATCGGGACGTGTGGTCACCTTAATGTACTGTGTTTGTTTTCATACCAAATTTTTTAATGTCGAGATATATCTAGTTTCCCATAGCACCTTAATTCCAAACTTGCGTTTTACATTTTGACTGCTTGAAATAAAAAACTATGGCAATTTTTCAAAATTTTTATCTCAGCCTTAAAATCATTAAACACAGACAGACAGGCAGACCAATTTGCGGGGTCCACTTTTTTGGACTAAGGGAACCTCAAAACATGTCCAGCGCGAATCAAAAATATGAGACCACCTAATTTTAAGTCTATTTATGCTAATAAAAAGTGAAATTTAGATACCTGTACCATTTCAAAACAAAATATAGAATTAATATAGCCCTTAAATTAAAAAAAACTTAATAATTTGAATTTAAATTTAGAAACATCAAAATTCCAAAATTAACTGATTGAGAAAAAGGCATCATCGGTTGTTTAAGACTTGCAAATAAAATTGAATGACAAAAGGCATTACAGATTCAAAGATTGAAAACCGTAGTGCACAATTAAATTAGTTTGAGAGAAAATTGTGGCAAAAAAAATCGGGGCCAGGGCGGCCAAAAGCATAAACGCTCGTGACCAAATTCATCTCCTTCACAGTACTTACTTGATTAATCTATATATATATATATATATATATATAAAGATAGGATTATATTATTTAACTAATAGATTACCATTTCATAAGAAACATTAGTTCTCCACTTGAGTCTGTAGCACCGATAATTTTTTTCAGGTTCCAAGCCTCTTTCAAATCCTCTTGGTTTAGAATCATCCTAAAAAAGAAAAAAATTTATTAATCTGTAATAGGCCACACTATACCCTAATAAATTCCTTTGATTTCTCAAATATCTATAAAAAATTTAATGGCGTAAAAAAAGTGTAGTGCTCAAAAAGCTGAACATTTCTGTATTTATAACTCATTTTTGCTATTTTGTCCTTTACGATTTAATTTCCAATTATCGATATTATCAATAAATTTTATGGAAAAGAAAATTTAATTAATTAAAAAAAATAAGTTAGGATTCTAGTGCAATGGATCAGCGCCGGGCCAGGGCCTTGGGGTAGTGCACGCCTCGGGAGGTTAAAATTAATAAATATAACAGATAAATTTAGATAATAAATAATGAAACAATGGTCCTTCTTTTATATGTGATTCTTTAGTGAATTAATGAAAGTGTACATTGGAGATAAGAAATAAGTCCCCTTTAAAAATTTATTAGCTACCAGTTGACATTTTTTTTATAAATTTTTATTATTCCCGCGTTGCGGGGGTCGGTGGAATGGGTTTTTTTTACAACCGGAAGAAAAAGAACAGGCCGGCACGTCGCACGATCTGACGCCTATTGAAAATATAGAAGGAAGGGGCTGACAAAAGAATAGGACTGCTAGAAATATTCAATTTAATAGTTGCTTTTTGAGGTTGTGGGCTGTGATGTGATTATAGTAGAGAATTGGAGATATCAGCCAAATTGGGATTGTCCAGGTTAATAAAACTCCCAGAATAAGACGTTTCGGCCTGAATTTATTTGGCAATCTTCAGTTATTGGGAATTATACACATAGTGCAAGTGCACATGAGATCAAACCAGGACTCGTCAATAATATAATTTATTTGCTTCATACAAAATTATATGGCTCTGCTCAGGGGCCCACATCTTGTGGGTACGTGGATGGCGACCACGAGCTACCCGAGCTGGGACAGGCAGTTCTTCAGTTCTTTGTATGTCTGTCTCTTCCTTCCTCTTTTCAGCAGGCGCTAGACCGTGTGACGGGCCGGCCTGTCCTATTTCTTCCGGTCACAAAAAAGGCATGATAGGGCTGGAGGGTAAAAGCGAGGGCCGCCGACCCCGCATTGCGGGAATAAAGGCGAGGACAAAAGAAGAAGACAAAATTATATGGCTCCTGTGCCCAAGCTCATAGATATTATCTATGTGAATAATTCCCAATAATTGAAGATGGCCAAATAAATTCAGGCCGAAACGTCTTATTCTGGATGTTTTATTAACCTGGACAATCCCATATCTCCAATTCTCCACTACAATTTAATAGTTGCTCTAGATCCGTAAAGTGGGCACTACTATCAAATGGCCCCCTTGGTTTATTCATATATTTATTTAAATTGGTAGGAAAAGTTTCTATTGTAAATAGAATTTCAATAATAAAATGTTTATTTAACAAAGATAGAAATTTTTCTTGTCATACGTAGCTATTTATAAAAATAAACTACATGAGTAAACTCATGGGGGTCCAATTATATTGATGTATATTGATTTCTTAAATGAAAAAATAGTTAATTAATTACCTCTAATATCTTCTTTTTAGAGAGAGGTGTCATTTTTTTATCATCAGGAGTGGTGGTCACAAGTTTCCTTTTCCTTCCTTCGTCTTTTTTGGCTAATTCTTTTTTCTTCCTATTATCTTCAAATTCTGAAATCAAATCCGGGCAATCCAAATTCTCTTCGGGTTCCCATGTATTATCATCACTATGAAAAAAAGGGTAAAGAAAAATTAGAAATTAAACAAATAGAAAAAATATTCAAATAGTATTTTTTGGTGATTAATATGTTGAAAATAGAACTTTTATTATAAATATAATTCTATAAATAACAAAAGGTAGAATTAATCTATAATTTTAAAGAGATTCAATTCTGAACAGGAAATAAACAACTGATATTTATATATATATGATTTGAAGAGAAGTTGCTGTTGATGTTATGGAATGGAAAAGAGCAAGTACAGGTGCAGCAAATAAAGAGAGCCTTGGCATGCCGAAAAGGAGAAATTTTATTTGTCCATCCTCAGTCCTCGTTGGCTTATAAACTAATTAGGCACAAAGTTGTCATTGTTGTTGCGGCACGAATTTGTGCACATGTATTTTTTTTATAAAATCAGGCGAGTGTCAATGTTTCGTGAGATTCTATAAGATCTTATAGACTCTCACGAAACATTGATACTCGTCTGATTTTATAAAAATATACATGTGCAGAAATTCGTGCCCCAACAATCAGTATATAATCATATCTACAAAAAATAATTTTTATCAATATATTTTTTTACATTTTTAGTAGCCGATTTTCGCCTTCAAGCTTTCTATGTTTGAATAATTCTTTTATCCAATGTCTTCTTCCTTTAAAAAGTCGCACAAAACTATGAATGCAGCACATTTTTTTCTTATTAAATCACTCATTTTTATTAACACAATGACAAAAATTAAAAAAAAAAAAAAACAATGAAAATATTAATTATATTTTTAATTGTACCGAAATAAATAAACTTGAAATTTGTGTGGAAAAATATTGAATGACGGAACTAGCGTCCACACATAAATACCTGGTAGCATGCGGCGCAAATCCCTTTGATATTCGCCCAGAAACCGACAAGCGACGAATCGTGTGTGTTGAATGTGACGAAAAATATTGTGTCGTGTTCTTGTTAATTTACGGCGAAAATATTTACAAATGTTTTAGAAAGTAATAAAATAAAGAATAATATTTATTTATTTACTTTTTAAAATTTTCAAATTTTAAAAAAAATATTGTAACCGGCAAATTAATTATTTTAATTTAATTTTATTTCCAATTCTAAATTCCCAATTTTATTTTTTATTTTATTCCCAATTCATTTATTTTTCCTCAAGAATTGACAGTAATTGAGCGAATTGGCGTTTTGACTGAACGTGTATGGGCAAGACTGAAGACTGATGGCCGTTTTCTTTTTGTTTTTTTATTGTTACTTAGTGGCAGGGAACAAAGTTAGTTTAGTTAAGAAGAAAAATTAGTGGCTTCCCACAGTCGAATGAGCTAAAAAGAACTTTATTCTGACTGGTAGTCTGAATGCTACGTGTAAAATTATACTTGAATGAAGAAAATACTGACGGTTGGACTGATTCAGTCAGACTGACAGTCTAATGCCGAATAATGTGTTCATAACTTGGCCTCTGTCCCAATGGAACCATTCATAAGATCAAGAACAATTTTATTTTCAGATTTTTTTAGTTAAATCAAGCATTTGCATTTATGTATATTTTATATATACACCATTTACATAAGTTTTTTTGTATACCAAAGATACAGCAGATAAAGGTTTTTCGATTAAAAATGCCTTTAATGTACATATCGACGTTCTAATTAGCAAAGTGCTTAACTCCATTTTTGTTTATTTTTCAGGAGAGCCAAAAAATATTTCAATGTCATTGTTAGAGCCACTGTTAAACACTTTTCGAACTGAAAAATTTAAATTACGCTCTTACCCAGTTCAGGACATAAGGTGATATTTTTCAACAGAAAATAGAAAAAAATGATTTTCTAAAAAAAGTGGAGTTGGACACTTTTCTACTGAGAGCAACGATATATATAAAGATAAAATTTTCTCGGAGTGAGTCGCGTTGGCTGTTCAGATTTACTCGGTTCACCCTTTGAAGCCATTACAAGAATGTGAAATTTGAAAGCATTAGTGGAGATACGTTGTTTGCGAAGTCAGTAGAATGGATGTCAGAGATTTAGAAAGAGGTTGTCTATGTTAGTATTTGTGTTCAGATTGGATTGACTCGGGGCCTAAATGGTTGTACTCCCAAAGTCCAAGGGTTACTGGATGTCCTCGAGACCAAGCCTTGGTTTGTGTTTTAGTGAGTTTGGTTTAAGCCTCAGGCCTTAATCTGCTTACTTATTTATTTTCACATACCTCCAGTCGCGCAAGCCTATCAGAACATACAGTACAGGGTGCGTCACCAAAATCCGGGCAAAAAAGATTTTATGGAAAAAGTGGTTTATTACAGTCAATATTAAAGATACAAAAAAAATGCCTTCATATCGCACTTAGGGGATCTTATTTGAGACATTCAAATTCAATATAGCCGCCCTGGGCCTCTATCAATTACCCCCTCAATCCTGGCTCTAAAGCGCGAGCATGCTGTCGCGATCCATGGCCGCCAAGGCTGCCTTGATAGGGGCCTGGAGCCAGGGGAAATAAAGATCCCTGGCCTTATAGGTTTGTTTCTCAAAACGCGGTAATCGAGAGGGTTCAGGTTGGGACTTTAGGAGGCCACATGTATATATATATATATATTTAATGTGATGTTAACAATAATATAAAACTGGAAACCGTTGATTCTTAATGAAACATTATGATTTAATGCAGTAAATAAAATTAAGAACACAATGTTATGTTTCAATATATTATTACTATTCATTGGTATAAATACTTTATAAGTATTTCGACACTTAAATACAAATAATGTATAAAATACGTATAATGTATTTATAGCAATATAAATAATATATTCCATTATATATTAATAATATATGACTTGAAGTTTAATATGTATATTTCTTCTTTTATCCGTTCCTTTAGTTTTTTTTTTTTTTTTTTTTTTTTTTGGAATGGGTGCATAAGGTCCGAAGACCTATAATGACCAATAGTCACATGCAGCCAGGAAGAAAATAAAAACAAAAGGAGAAGCATAAAGGGGAAACTCAACTGCGGGAACTGAGAAGATGCCTGTTGAGGTTAGACTTGAAAGTCTGAAGATTGTAGGTTTTGGGGAAAGCTATCAAGTTTAAAGCTTTCAAGCTATCAAGCTCTAGATATTATGGAATGCATATTTACATCGCATTTTTTTTATTAAATATCGATCAGAACCTCTATTATTACTAATAATTAGTTGAAAGCTTAAATCAGAATAAAGAAAAATTGGTACAAATTTTTCTTTTTATTATTTGGCTACATGCTTGAGTTGGTTAATTAAGTAATCTTATAGAGATATTCAAAATATTCACTCTTTGGTTACAATAATAAATTATTACAAAGATGAACCAATAAAAAATAAAGCTTAAATTAATTTGTTTTTTAATGAATATTTCGAAAGCAATAGATAGATAATTTCAAAATAGAAGCATTGGGAGTAAGAGTAAAAGGTACAACGAATGTCAAAACTAAACGGTGTTTTTTGGGTTTTTTATAAAAGAAAATGAGTAAACCTATGTAGAAAACGAGTTTAGCATCGCTTTATCCGTAAAGTTGACAAAGGTTATTTTATTTATTCAATTGATTATTCTAAAAAGAAAACTTACTTAGAGTATCCTTTCCATTTGAGTAGATATTCGACCCGGCCGTTTCGAACTCGTCTATCTAGTACTTTTTCAACCGAGTATTCTTCTTCAACTGGTGTTTCGCCTGAAGCTGAGGCGGCCTCTTTATCTTTCGTCTTTCGGTTTAATTCAACTAAAATTATCATTTAAATTAATAAACAGGAAAAAATGTTTCTTTGATTAATGCTATTACTTACCTTTTGACATTTCGGTAGTTATTTTGGCAGATTTCTAATTAATTATATATAAAAACAGAGATTTTTTTGCTTTTCTGAATTTTTTTTTATAATTTATAAAAAATATATTTTATATTTGTAAATTATTAGTAATAATAATAACAAATAATTTTGATTAAAATGTAATTTCGGTTTTTGAAATTTACTTACTTAATTAAATCACAATTAAAATGAGACAAATATTTTGATGATTAATTATTTTAATTTACTTTAAAATAATTTGAGTTTAGTCGTGGTTTCAATTTTAATGATTTTATTTTTTTTCGTGTGCGTGCGTTCATAAAGTTGAACTATTTGGACAAAGCGGGAAATGGTGCGAGGTGCGTTCTAAAATGTCAAATTTTATACAAATAATAAAAAATGTTATTAAATTAATTTTATTTGCTAAAAATTTTGATTTAATTGATTTAACATTTTTATTTTAATAATATAAATCAAATCATATTAATTTATCAATAGTTTTTCTGATTAATTGAAATTTAATAATCATTAATTAAATATTATAAAACTATATTATCTTTTGTTTTAAAATTAACAAATAAAAATATTTATTAATTAAAAGAGTTATTTAAAAAAAATCAAATAAATAAATAATTTTCTAAACTCACTGGCCAGTTGTAGCTGGCCGCAATGCATTCTGGGTAGAGCCTCGCCTTCTCTTCGTCGGCGTCCCTACGCTCTCTCTGCATTTCGTTTTTCAATCCAAGTGAACCGTTACACTCTTTCTCTAATATATTTGTTCATTTAATATTGTTTTTAAAGCAATTTTTCCATAATGAAGATGGAAAATGAGGTAATTTATGCTTCTTATTAATTTCAATATAAAATTTTATATTTATTTTGAAATATAAATATTTTATTCTTTGATTTTTTTTTTTCAAATGACGCCATTTGAAATTTTTTATTCGTTTATATTTATTCATTCGTTTATATTTTATAAAATAAACTTTAAACTTGATTTGTTTTCAAATTTATTTAATTAAAATTGAAAATTTTATTTTTGAATCACATTTTTATAATAAATGTTTAATAGAGTTCAATGGCCGCCATTTCTAAATTTATCACACCCATTTTTATTTTAACTCTTTTAATTTACACGATCTGTAGTGTTACCTTTTTGCCCAGGAGTCAGGGGGCAAACCGGAGCCCGAGCACATCAGGAAGTTATTTATCGGTGGATTAGATTATAGAACAACAGATGAATCTCTGAAAAAGCATTTTGAACAATGGGGTGAAATTGTCGATGTTGTTGTAATGAAAGACCCAAAAACAAAAAGGTAATATTTATTTATTTTTGTTATATTTAAAACATCAACTTAATTGAAATTAAATTATTCCAGGTCGCGAGGGTTTGGATTTATCACATATTCCCGAGCTCACATGGTTGATGACGCTCAAAATGCACGGCCTCACAGAGTCGATGGTAGAGTAGTCGAGCCCAAACGAGCAGTTCCACGACAGGTAACTATTTACTTTTCAGGAAACAAACAAATATCAAATTCATTTATTTTCACTAGATCATGACTATTATTAGATTGATGAGTAATAAAAAATTACTATTTATAAAGACTATTTGTGAAAGTTCGCCATATTTAATAGGTCAATGAACCAAATTTGGTATTGAAAATTTTATATTTTCATACTGACTACAATTCAATGTTGTAAGAAAAGGTCACATTAACAACGCTTTTTTTTTCGAAAATTTGTATACATAAAATTTTTTGGAGCCTAACTGTCCTTGTCTAGATATATTTTAACGTGATTTTTAAACAAAAGAATTGTATATCAAATAAATTAAAGGAAAACCCCCTTTCTTTTTGCAAAGAAATTGGATATTTTAATTTCGTTGGTAAAACCACATGCTATTTAGGTTATAAATCATATTTTCAAATGGCCAGCACGAGATGATTCATCAATCAATATGAAGAGCTGAGCTTCTTCTCATCTTTTTTTTTTTCTTTTTTTCACTGGATCAAGTGATTTTTTGACTTAGAATAATCGAACTCGGAACCTATCAGACATTTCAAGTCAATTACGACAAAAAATTACTCGTAATTTTCTGAAATATTTTTTTATCTGAAATTAGCCAAAAATAAAAAGATAAATGCATTTTTTATTTTATTCTTTTGATTTCGCACAAAATAATTATTAACAATTTTGAAAGGACACTTAGTTTAAACATTTAGAAAATGGGGTTCCAGTGCTTTATACATAATGAATATAATAAAGCTAAAGAAATATCGACTTTGCTTTTTGGGGGTTGGGGAGGGTGGGTTGGACGATCCGGTCGATCCCCCCCCCCCCTCCCTCCCAAATAAATTTTTAAGTATTTCAAATGTTGGGTGATCTTTCATATGCTTCACTCCAATACCGTTATGACAAGGAGGGGTTCCATGCACTAAGCATAGCCTGATTGGTCTATATGCTGTGACATAAAGCAGTTATATTTAAAAACAACTTGCAGTCCTAGACCTGACCTAGTTGTTTCTGTCTGGTGCAGTTAGATTTTGCTTAGATAAAAAAAAAATTAAAACAACTTTAGAAAATTCTCGACTTCGGTTTGTTTACTTCGGTCAGAAACCATTCAGTTAGAAGCTATTGAATCGCTTCGAAATTTAGGAATGATTTTTGACCGAAGAAAACCGGACCTAAACGACACCAGTGTCAAAACATATCATGTACGAACGAAACTAAAGACCCCAATGAGATGCCTTTGAAGGAACAGAACATTAAGGGGCTAGCTCATTTAAATAAATCATAATTTGGATCCGCACCCTATCCCCCCTCTTGTCATAACGGTACTGGGGTGAAGCATAGGAAAAGTTTACCAAATATATTTACAGCGTTGAAATTTTAAAATAATTGTTTCTTTCTTATTTAAATTTAATTTTTTTTATTAGATTTCAGGAGGGGGGGGGGATGAATGAATTGAATGAAATGAATTCCAAGGCACCCGTCAGTCAGTGGAATTTTCTTACAATTTGTAAAATTTATTTATTTATTTTAAGGAAATTGGAAGGCCCGAAGCAGGAGCCACCGTCAAAAAATTGTTCGTTGGTGGTTTGAAAGAAGATGTTACAGAAGAAGATTTACGGGAATATTTTAAAGAATATGGCACCATCTTATCATGTGCCATTGTTACTGATAAAGAAACTGGAAAAAAACGTGGATTCGGATTTGTCGAATTCGAGGATTATGATCCAGTTGATAAAATTTGCCGTAAGTATTAAATTAAAACAAAATGAGATCTAATGTATATGGCAGAAGGTAATACTATTTATTATTTTTAATACAGTTCAAAGAACTCACCAAGTGAGAGGAAAGCACATTGACGTCAAAAAAGCCTTGAGCAAAGCTGAAATGGCAGGTCAAGGAGGTCCAGGAGGTCGATCTGGAGGCGGTGGACGTGGCGGCGGTGGTCGCGGAAGCGGAGGTGGTGGTGGTGGTGGCGGCGGCTGGGGTGGTCGCGGCGGCGGCGGTGGCGACTGGAACGGAGGCGGTGGTGGAGGTGGATATGGAGGAGGCGGCTGGGGCGGCAATCCTTGGGATAACCAAGGAGGCGGCGGCGGCGGCTGGGGCCAAGGAGGTAACCAGGGCGGCTACAATCCTGGAGGCGGCGGTGGCAACTGGAGTAATGACAACTTTGGCGGCGGCTACCAACAAAGTTATGGAGGTGGCCCTGTTCGAGGAGGCAATTTTGGCGGAACTGGACGACCAGGACCTTATTCTGGTTCGAGCTCGATTTCTTTTCATTAATTTATTTTATCTTGACAAATTTTAATTTTTTTTTTTTTTTTTTTATTTTGTTTAGGAGGCGGCGGTGGCGGCTATAGTACGGGAGGAAACGTTGGAGGCGGATACGGTGGTGGCGCTCGCCGCTTTTAACCCCCGGGTAAGTATTTTTTTCCAAGACAGTTGGAACGTAATTCCAAAAATACGAAATTCATTAGGAAATCATGGAGAAATTATAAATAGGCTAGCTTTAATATTTATTACTTTTAATTAGACAGGTTCTCTAAGACTAACTTGTTTTTATATATTTGTTGTATTACGTTTAGGTGATCCATTAGAGTAAAGTGACATACAAACAGGCCAGGCTAGTGAGAGACAAGGCAGACTGAGGAGGCTAAATAGACAGGATTTAGCTCGAGAACCAAATTAGCCTTGAAAACGCCCGCAGCCAGGATAGAAAGAAAGGACTTAGAGCTCAGTCATACCATCAAGATTTATAAAATAAAAAGTGCAAAAACAGTCAGTGATTAAGAAAGGTATTTTGTGTGTCAGTTTTAGACACTTACCAGGGGTAATCAGTTCATAATAAGTGTACGTTTTAATTAGTGTTTGTTCTATAATAATCTTAAGCGTATAACAATTTCCAAACTTATGTCTTTATATATATGTAAGTGATTAGATACTTAACAGGAGTTATTAAATAAAGGAAAATTTTTTTTGTTTATGATTTATTTAAATGAGGATAAATTATGTATTTAGGCTAAGTATGTATCAAATGACACTCCCTGTAATTTATATTGGGTTTTACATTACCGGTTTGTTTAGTTAACAGTATTGAAAAAGCTTGTAAACTTTCTGTTAACAGCATTTATTTTAGGGATTTTGATTGGAAAAATAGTTTCATCTCACATTAAAATATATATCTATATTTTCTTTTCTTTTATTTTGAAAAGTGTTACTAGGTTTTCAAAAGCAACGTATTTCTCCACAGTTAGCAATCTCCTATTTCCCCCTCATATATTATTACTCCATAGGAAGGACAAAATGTATATCTCTCATTAATTAGGATCATAGTCATTTTTGGAATAGATCATTATTTTAATTCAATATATACTTGTCTATGAGATATTAAATCTGTTTTTTTCCCTATATCTCATCGTGGGATTCTCGAGAACATCTCCATTTTATCAAGAGATCTAAATACTCGACATGACAGGTAATTAAATCATGTTTTGTACTTTTATTAATAAATTCTCTCTAATAAAATATTTTTTTTATTTTTCCTAGTCCAAAAATCCCATAAAATGTTTTAATATCTATTGAATTAAATTACTGTGACTATCATAAAACGAACTCTCCTCAAAAATATGTATTAGATCAGGGGGGGGTCAAACTTGGTTTGTTTACGTTTTTTCCATTCCAAGGGAGTCACGTCATGGAGCTCCTCTTTTTGTAAAAGATCTTTCGGAACAAACCATTTATAAATATTTATATACGGTATATTATTAATAAAGCAGAATAAATACTTGGGTCTAAATTAGTTTAGTCAGAAACTATGAAATTTGCAAACAAAACAAAATGA
>JAKCPI010029682.1:0-10757 GCA_023213315.1 Euborellia annulipes | reverse complement strand
AAATTTTTTTCGGGGAACCAAAATTATTTCCTTTTTGTGGAGCCTACATTTTCGCGCTACGGGGCCGCGCAAACATTTCAAGGGGGGGCCGAGACCCATTATTGGCTCTATATTCCTATATATGTATATGCATTTAGAGAATTTCGGGGGGGCCATTTTTCGTTCGACCTTTTTTTTTTTACTATTCGGAATCTCATTCTGGTTTTTTTTTTAATTTTCCTCCGGATTTGTGATATAAAATGAATTTATTATGAAATTTCAAAAAAAAAAAAAAAAAAAAAAATTTATTCCCTATAAAATATAAGAATAGCAAATAAATCTATATAAATAAAAATTAGAAATATCCAGATCACTTGAAAAATAATTTCTGTTGAAAGAACAACAGCCAGCAAGATCAATGTTGTTAAGCAACGCCAAATGGTGCTGAAAATCGGAATAGGCCATTGAACGCCCGTCAGAAGCCATCGATACTGTAGAATATAAATAGTAAATAAATTTATAAAAATCAAATGACCTCTGCAGCCGAAGTAAATTAGAAATATTATTGGAAATAATAAAACGTTACTGATTTGCAAAACAAACTTTTGTAAATTGAGATGCCTGGCATTTTTTTTTTTCGATTTTCTCAAAATTCGCTCTAACGATTTTGATTAAAATTCAAAAATTAATTATTTTTTAGATGCTCTTTCAAATGTATATTCTCATTTTGCCCATGAAATCTTCTGAAAACCACTTTACTCTTGTACGAGGGTGGATCAAATATAAACCGGAATTTTTTTTATAATTTTATTGAATTAACAAAAAAATACAAAACGCTCACCTCATTTTTTTACGTAGTCTTCTGCATTTCCAACACACTTTTGCCATCTATTTGGCAACTTTTTGATGCCGTCATTGTAGAATGAAGGAGGACGTGTGGCCAGCCAGATGCGCAAGAACTCCTCTACCGCTGCATTGTCATCAAACCGCTTTCCTCCCAGGTCTTTTTTCAGTGGCCCAAACAAATGGTAATCACATTTTCTTGTGTCAACCGAGCAGTGTGTGGCCTTGCGTTGTCATGGAGCAAAATCACATTCCGGATTGGTTTCCCGCGGCGCGTGTTGCGATATGCTGCTTTTGTTTCGTCCAAAAGCTGGCAGTAGTACTCTGCATTCAGTGTTCGGGTGTTCATGAAGGAAATCCACTAGCAAAACTCCTTCAGAGTCCCAAAAAAACAGTCGCAAGGACCTTTCCAGCAGAAAGGCGTGTTTTGGCCTTAACTGGTCCAGCTGCACCTCTCTCTCGCCACTCCATGCTGGAACATTTTGACTCCGGGGTGTAATGGTGAACCCAAGATTCAGAGGTCACAATACGGTTCAGAAATCATCTCCTTCCTCCTCTTAGTGGTAGAAGAGTTCTTGCGCATCTGGCTGGCCACACGTCCTCTTTCATTCTACAATGACGGCATCAAAAAGTTGTCAAATCGATGGCAAAAGTGTGTTGGAAATGCAGGAGACTACGTAGAAAAATTAAGTGAGGGTTTTGTATTTTTTTGTTAATTCAATAAAATTGTAAAAAATAATTCCGGTTTATATTTGATCCACCCTCGTACTTCATAGGAAAGATAGGAGAAATGGTTGCTATGGTAACAAAATATTTCCCATGTTATTAAATTATACATCTTGAAATTCGAATGTACCGTACCGTCAGAAATTAAATATATGTCGTGACAAGCACAGAACATTGCTGTGCGACCAGTCACTCCAGATTTTTTTTGTTAGTATATTGTCTGAACCACTAATCCCAAAATTCTAATAATATAGAAATAATTAATGACGTCATTAGAAAAAAGTAATTTTTTATTTAACTTCTATGCATCTGTCACACAATTTAATGTCCGCTTCTTCTTTCTAGTCGACGATAAAATGCCCAAAACGAATGAATATTTTTCTATTCTTTGTCAACTAATAACATCGTTTTTTTTTTTTAATGGTCATTAATTTACTTGATTCAAAAACTACGTATAAAGGGGTCAAAGGAAATTGAATGCAACATTTTTATCTGTGCGGGCAGGGGGGGGGGATTTAAATCATTTGTTACATGGAAAAGATTGTTTTTTTTTTTGTTAAATGATTGAAATTCAATGTGACAATCAGAGAAGTAATTTATATAAAAGAGAGATCCATTTTCTTGATTAAATGTGACAGCAAGTGAGCGGATTGATTTACAGGTGAAGACAAGAATTTAGTTACTTTTGGCAAGATTATTTCAATCAAATGAATCAAATTATATTTTTAAAACGGTCAGGTCGTTGCTATGACAAATAATAAATAGAAATATATCACCTTGTGTTTTTACTTTCTCGTATAGAGAAAGTTATGTAATCGTAAAAAAATTCGACTTCGAGATTTTGATGTTTTTCCACGTTTTAGACCTCCCTGAGTCCAAAAAAACCATTTTTGGCATTATGTCTGTGTGTGTGTGTGTGTGTGTGTGTGTGTGTGTGTGTGTGTGTGAAACACGATTGCTTAAAAACCAAAGCAGCTAGATCGATGAAATTTGGTATAAGCTCCTTACACTAAAATTGTAGATTTCTATCAACTTTTGGAGTAAATACTTCACTTGGAAGTAGTACTTTACTTAAAAAGTTTTTTCAAAAATTTTGAAATTTTCAATTTTTTGTTATATTATGATAAAATACTCTATTTTAAAAAAGTTTTTATTCTTTGACATTTTTCGAAAACTGAATAGTTTTTGAAATAATCACAGAAGAAATAGAAAATTTTCGTTAATTTTGATAAAAAATCAAAACAAAATCATACAGGTGTCATTAAAAAAAGGGCAAATATAAACAAATGAATTTGTGAAACAAATGAATTTGTTTATATTTGCCCTTTTTTTAATGACACCTGTATGATTTTGTTTTGATTTTTTATCAAAATTAACGAATATTTTCTATTTCTTCTTTGATTATTTCAAAAACTATTCAGTTTTCGAAAAAATGTCAAAGAATAAAAACTTTTTAAAATAGAGTATTTTATCATAATATAACAAAAAAATTGAAAATTTCAAAATTTCTTGAAAAAACTTTTTAAGTAAAGTACTACTTCCAAGTGACGTATTCACTCCAAAAGTTGAGAGAAATCTACAATTTTAGTGTAAGGAGCATTTACCAAATTTCATCGATCTAGCTGCTTTGGTTTTTAAGCAATCGTGTTCACACACACACCCAGACGTAATTCCAAAAGAACATACGAGAAAGTCTCGGGGAAGTCAATCCCCATATTTTGTTTTAATTTACGTTATTATTTTTTTGGTATTCTTAATTGTAATTTTAACTCTAAAGGTACCTACTTGTTCACTATAGATTTTTTTGCTAGATTTATGCCGGGTTGCAAGAACGTATTTAACGGTTCGTTAAACGCTTTTGTTGGTTTAAACCTTCCGCTAAATAATTTTGGGTTTGATCTATTTGTTTATTTAGAATAGTTTAGTTAAATATAAATTAAATTAATAGATTTATTTATTTACAAAAAAATCAGTAATTTTTTTCTGCTTCATGTATTTTTGATTTTCTGCATCAACTATTTTTTCGATGATATGTAAAGAAATACTTCAAGTTATAGAGGTCACCAAAATATTATTTTAAGTTATCGAGGGCTATGCTCAAAATATTTGTTTAAGTTACAGAGGTTTTGTTCTTTAAGTAATAGAGGTTTTACGCTGTCAACGGAAGGGAATTGAAAAAATCTTTAACTTACGGAGGTTTTGAACTTAGCGAGGTTCAACTTATCGACAGCGGCGTAACCAGCCTTTGAGGGCGGGGGGGGGCGAAGCTCAACTAGGGCGCCGATTTTCCAGGGGGCTCCGCCTTCGGCGAGCAATTGCCCGCCTTCGGCGGGCAAATTTCTTGCCTCCTGTAATTTCCTCAGCGAATTTGTGAAACAAATGAATTTCTTTATATTTACATGTTTTTTAATGACACCTGTATGATTTTGTTTTGATTTTTCTTTCCAAAATTAACGAAAAATGTCGTTTTCTTCTGTGATTATTTCAAAAACTATTCAGTTTTCGGAAAAATATCAAAGAATAAAAACTTTTTAAAATTGAGTATTTTATCATAATATAACAAAGAAATTAATAATTTCGAAATTTCTGAAAAAACTTATTAGGGAAAAGTACTACTTCCAAGTGACGTATTTACTCCAAAAGTTGATAGAAATCTACAATTTTAGTGTAAGGAGCATATACCAAATTTCATCTATCTAGCTGCTTTGGTTTTTAAGCAATCGTGTTCACACACACACACCCAGACGTAATTCCAAAAGAATATACGATAAAGTCTCGGGGAAGTCATTCCCCATTTTTTTTTAACACACACTTTTTTCCCATTCACACTCACACTCACACACACATGCACACAGTCTTTTCGGCAACTTAGGCCTTATAAGACTTTGACTTTGAAATTTGGTATCCAAATGGCTTAAATAAAATCATCAGAGTGCCTGGGATCCGAACCCCCGATTAGAGCCCTGCACGGGTACGGGTTGGCCCGTAGGCCCGTTACCTACCCGACCCGCGGACCGGGCCGGGCGGGCTTTGGAGGCCATGAAAAAATTACGGGCGGGTAGCAAGTCTAAATAAACGGGTTCGGGCGGACCCCACACAGCACGGAATATTCCAATCTTGCTCAATGTTGACAATATTGCGGCAACATTGATGCAATATTGCAGCTCAAACAGCAATATTGCTAGTTTGGAATATTGCCGCTGCAATGTTGCCAAGATTCGCAATGTTTCTGCAACATTGCTGCAATATTTTGTGCTGTGTGGGACGGGCATGCAAATGAAATTTTATTTAAAAATTGCTAGACATTCGTTCATTCATTCACTAAATCTCGGGCGGGAATGGGCGGGTTTGAAAAAATCCCGGGCAGCCTCGGGCGGGCCTGAAGAATGGTAAAAGCCCTTTCATTTTGAGAAAATCGAAAAAACTGAAAATCTACATCAGTAAAGTACTAGTACTTTTTGGCCGATTTTGATTAAAAGCTTATTTTCACGGTCCCGGGGGTGTTTAACTTAAATATAACATTTCAGTCTCATAGCTCAATTCCTTCATGCTTAAAAAAATTTTGAATTCCAAAAAATTAAATATTAAGGCTTATACGAATCCTGAGTAAATCTCCACAGCCTTAAAACATCAAATTAAGGCTTATATATTGCAAAATAAAAAAAATTTTAATTATAAAGCCTCTATATACGTTATTTATTATTTTTGGAATTAAATTCATTTAAAATAGTAGAATTCAAGTTGTAATATAATTTTAAAAGAAAACACTCAATTTTTTAAGACAATCGATGAAAAGAATATGATAAAATCACATTCGCTGGGCTATATCTTAGAGGCCGTAGGGCGCCTATGCCGGTTTCGGGGGGCGCCAAGGGCTCGATGCGCCTGGGCCGGGGGGGCTCGCGCCCCCCTCGCCCCCCCCCTGGTTACGCCACTGCTTATCGAGGTTCTACTGTATTTGTTAAATCGCCTTTTATTTCTCTTGTGAGGTTGCAGCCCTACCAGGCGTCTAGAATTGAGACGCAGTTCCAATCTTGCTTGGTAGATGGCGTGCAGTTTTTAAGATCTTTCTCTAGTCAATGAAATTTTAATTTCATTAGTATAATTGGCGGATGCTAAAATCTATATATATAAAAATGAAATGGGAAAAATGTATGTATGTATGTAAATATGTATGTATATGTTCTATAGAAATCCACAATTTTCAATGAATCCATTTGAAATTAAGTACACCTATAATACATGGCTCTGGGAGTAACGTAGTAATAATTTGAATCTCTTAAATGTTTTGGAAAATTAATTATAATCAAATTTCTTCAATATGGGAACACAAAATCAACAAGTTGGCTAGGAAATTAGAGAGCGTCCTTTATGCTCTGAGAACCAGCTTCCTACCTGACTATGGGCTGGGGGTGGGGGCTACGCAGCAGTTGAAAAACGAAGAGAGGACTCAGGTGACTGACCCTTTAAACAGTCATAAACAGACCCTTTTGTGCTGATCCCAATCGGTACCCTCGCCTCGCTTGAATATAAGATCCTTCCATAACATCTTAACACTTGCATTGCAACAAGAAATATCCCAAATTGGGAATAAACTTGCTCGCCGAAGGCGAGCAAGGGGCCCAGGGGCGCAGCCCCCCTGGCTAGGCGGAGAAGCCCGCCGAAGGCGGGCTTTGCGACTAGTATAATATATATTTTAATAAAAATTCAAGTTATTCTTCCTATAGAAAGGATTCGCAATCTGAAACAAACAAACAAACACAATAGAAATTAACAATTTTGAATAAATAGAATTGATAAATAATTAGACATGGGTGATACTGTATCAATCTGATATTTTGTATCAGGTATGAAAAAGTAACAGATAGTCATAATGGGTGCGAGCAAAAAATATCAGGTATTTGAGTAACAGCTACTCAGGCATACTCCACTAGACTCGCACCTTATTCTTGCGCTTGCGCATTGATCAAATACTTGCTTTTCAGTTTAGAGCGTCTTTACCCGATACAGTTTTCGTTTCGCCTGTTCTCTCATTCCTTCTCTCTTGCGACCCTCAACTCGCGACGCCCCGCCCCGTCTCTTCTCTCCTGACAGGGCAATTTCGCTAGCTCTGGCGCGCTTTTCGAACGTCATTCCGAATCATTTTTACATTTTTTACTCTACTTTTCTCACTAGGCCCTATAATAATTAAATACAAATCTAATTATTACTAATATATTATTTCTCTTTTCTTTAATTTAAGAAAGAGAGGAGAAATGAAAAAAAAAAAAAATTTTTTTTTGAATAAATAAGTTATGTTTTTTTTTACTTTGAAACTTTTTTTATTTAAAAACATTAATTAAAAAAGTAAAAATATAAGTAACTGTGAATTTAAAAACATAATGAACTTCAATAAATTAAATTTCTTTCGCTAATAAAGAAATTTGTTAATTATTTTTCTAGTGCAGTATATGACATGACATTTTAAATTTGGAGACATTATTAAAAACACAATTTTTTCCAAAAAAAATATTTAAAAAAACCAAATTTAATTAAAAAAAAAAAAAAAAAAAAAAACAGGGAGCAATCCATTGCGAAATTTTTGAAGTAAACGAGGACCCCTGTTTTGGCATTTTTTTTCTTTAATTAATTTGACTTTGAACTATGAAACACAACTGACTTGATACTCATCCAACGAAAATTCTAGCAAAATTAAATTTATTTCTTAAAAGAGGATATAAAGCAGTGGTTCCCAACCGGTATGCCCCGGCACCTAAGGGTGCCGCGAGAATGCCTAAGGGGTGCCGCGAAATATTTAGATAAAAAAAACTAAAATAAAGAGGCGAAAAAATAAAGTTTTGTTAAAAAAAAAGGTCAAATGATTAAAATGGAAGCAGCAAAATTTTCCTTAGATCGGAAAAAATTAAGCTTTGCCAAAAAAAGGTCAAATGATTTTCACGCAAGAGAAAAAAAATTTGCCCCTGGGTGGAAAAAAAATTTCGATTTGATAGGGAAAAAAAAAGGAAGGGTGCCGCTAATGTGTAATATATTCCCAACGCACCGTTGGGGGTGCCGTGGACTTCAAAAGGTTGGGAAACGCTGATATAAAGAATAAAAAATATAGTTATTTATTTTTTACAATGTAATAAAAAGTTTAAAAAAAATTTTTTTTCGTTTAATTTTTTTTTTTTTTTTTTTTTTGTCTAAAAAAAAAAATATATGAAACTTTCACTGAAAAAAATTTAAAATATCCAAAAAGTTTTAAATATGCAACTTTATGCAATATTGACCAAATATGCAATATAGAATTTGAACCCTAGCTCCAAGGGGGCATGATTCGGATAGAAAATTGGTTTTCAGTGATGTACCTATTAGCAAATAGAATATGCAATTGCATAGGAATCCGGGCTCTAATTATGAGTTTTTGATTTTTCAAGTCAAGAATATTTATAAATACAGGGGAAAAAAACTTTGAAAAATGTTAATTTAGTCTCTAGTAAAATGACATTTCATTTGGGGTACTCTTTATTTATTTGACTTTGAAAAATTATTTTTTTAAATTATAAATACAATTTTTAAAATAAAAGTATATTACTAAACTTATTAACTTAAGTATATTTTAATAGTTTCATGTTTATTCTTTTTTCAAGTTAAGCAAGTTCTTATTGATAGCTTCACAATGATCGAAGTATCAAATCAGATTTGTGGCTAAATTACCAACGGTTGGAGACCAAGAAAATTACTACTACTACTACGTATCGAATCTGTTACTTGTATTTATGTGAAGTTAGCGTTGCTGAGTGAAATCTGTATCGGGTACAAAAATATCTGGTAAAAATATCGGATACGAACAAGTACCTGTAACAGCGAGTACCTGGTACAGCAAAATCGCGTATCGACCCATGTCTATAAATAATATTATAAATTAAAAATCAGTTTATAAATTTTTTTTTTTTAAACAAATAAATTGTGAGAAATAATTTATTTTTAACATCAACTATCAAACATAATTAATAAAATTGAAATAAAATAAAATTTTCTTTTTTTTTTTTTTTTTCTTTTTTAAAACCTTTTCGGCTACAGAGGCCATTTAGGGGTAATTTATTTATTATATTAATTTTAATATATATTGTATCGATGGCAACCGGGGGGGCGTTCCACACGCTGATTGCTCGGGGTCACCAATCCCGAGCTTTTGCCGCGCTTGGCATCACTTAACCTCAACGATTGTGGTGACTGTTGATCTTCTCCGTTGCCAGGCCCCCCGGCTAAATAAAATTTTCTTAAATAATTGCAAATAATATTGAATTTTTAATAAATAAAATCAAACATAAACAAATAAACACAGAATTTAAATCAGATAAAGTAATTCATTCTAACGAAAGAAAATAAAGTAAAAAGGAGAAATAATAAAATTTTTAACCAAACAAATAAATCATTTATATTTTAATTTAATTAGAAGGGGAACAGTTTTTATTAATTATTTCTAGATAAGGAATTTTACTGTTCGGTTGATGTTCAATGTGAAAATTATAACAAAATAAATCAATATTTCGTTTTTTTACTTTCTCTTACCTATGTATATATGTAATATATATATAGAGAGAAAGTATTGGATTCATGTCAAAAATTCGATGTCGAGATTTTGATGGATCTTCACGTTTTGAGGTCCCCTGAATCCAAAAAAGTGGTTTTCGCGACATGGTCTGTCTGTGGGTGGGTGGGTGGGTGGGTGGGTGTGTGTGTGTGTGTGTGTTCAATTTTAAGCATGAAGGAATTGAGCTAGGAGGTTGAAATTTTATATTTAAGTTAAACACCCCCGGGACCGGAAAAATAAGCTTTTAATCAAAATCGGCCAAAGAGTACTAGTACTTTACTGATGTACTTTTTCAGTTTTTTTTCGATTTTCTCAAAATTTGCTCCAACGATTTTTTTTAAAATTCAAAAATCAATTATTTTTTAGATTCTCTTTAAAATGTATATTCTCATTTTGGAATTGAAATCTTCTGAAGACCACTTTACTCTTGTATTTCATAGGGAAGATAGGAGAAATGGTTGCCATGGTAACAAAATATAAATATTTTCCCATACTTATAAATTTTACATCTGAATTCATATGTTCCGTACTGTCGGGAACTAAATATATGTCGACACAAAAAATCTGGTGTGACAAGCACAGAACACAACTTTCGATTACCGAAGGTAAGAGAAAGTTGTGTGCTATGCGCCAGTCACACCAGATTTTTCAGATTTTATTGGCGACTGCATACCGGTTAAGACAGTTTCGGCTCATTGCCATCATCAGGCCTGCAAAGAACCATTTTTACATTATTAACAAATTTTTCATTTTAGGAAAATAAAATTCAAATTTTCGGCGCCGACCAATTTGGTAACGTGACAAACCGGGGGAATTCAAAAAATAAATATAACACCAAACAAATTCAAAACATACACGTTACAATATATATATATGTCGTAGACAGATCGTGAAATTAGACAGTTCATGAACTGTCTAGACATTTCATGAACTGCAGCCAGATCGTGTAATGGTCAAACAGTTACATGATCTGGCTAAAAATTTTTGGACAGTTCATGAAATGCAATTGGGCCTTAGACAGATCGTGTAATGCTCGAGAATTACATGAAATGTCTAAATTTTTAGGCAGTTCATGAACTGCCTAACAGCAGTTTTGCCGATCGTGTACTGATTGCAATTTAATGCAATAAATCTAAAAAAAAATTTTATTTTTTCGAAAACCAAAAAAAGGGCTTCTATAAAGTTGTAGATATTTTAAATAGCTTTAATTTAAAAAAAAGTGAGGTAGATAGCTTCAAATTTGTGGCCGCAATCTCGCAAAATTAGAACCCCGAGACGCGCACCTTAACTCAAGATTTGCAAAGTGAGGAAGATTTGGAAAATTTAGTAATCGATAATAATAATAATATTGAAAAAAATTGACTTTTTTCGAGATCTTTATTTGCTTTACAAACAGTACACGATCGGCAAAACTGCTGTTAGGCAGTTCATGAACTGCCTAAAAAATTTAGACATTTCATGTAATTCTCGAGCATTACACGATCTGTCTAAGGCCCAATTGCATTTCATGAACTGTCTAAAAATTTTAGCCAGATCATGTAACTGTTTGACCATTACACGATCTGGCTGCAGTTCATGAAATGTCTAGACAGTTCATGAACTGTCTAATTTCACGGTCTGTCTACGACATATA
>JAKCPI010029681.1:0-18052 GCA_023213315.1 Euborellia annulipes | reverse complement strand
TTTATTGCTCTTATCAAATTATTATTTTTTTCCTCTTTTGTGACATTTATATTAATAAACTGAGAGAAGACGAGAAAATAATATCTGAAATACAATGCCGGCTGGACAATTTTCAGTTTTATTCTATTATATCAGTTTGGGACCTATAGCCAGCGGCTTAACTAGCCTTTGAGGGCGGAGGGGGCGAAGCTCAACTGGGGCGCCGTTTTTCGTTCGACCTTTTTTTTGTCATTTT
The DNA here is from genome assembly GCA_023213315.1 of Euborellia annulipes. Taxonomy (NCBI): domain Eukaryota; kingdom Metazoa; phylum Arthropoda; class Insecta; order Dermaptera; family Anisolabididae; genus Euborellia; species Euborellia annulipes. Next base: position 17,817 of record JAKCPI010029681.1, on the reverse strand, counting down.
TCTCCGGATTTGTGATATAAAATAAATGTATTTATTATAAAATTAAAAAAAAAAGCCGGATGCGCGAGGGGCGCCAAAGGCTTGATGTGTCTGGGGCGAGGGGGGGCGAGCGCCCCCTTGGCCCCCACCTGGATACGCTACTGCTTATAGCCTACAAGTTGTAAGCTATATGTAATATTGATAATTTTATTTTGTGACTAGGCCCAAAACCAAATAATGTATTTGTTTTAATTGATCATCAAAATTTCGAAATTTATTTAAGAAATTGACAAGAAACCAACCGGTAAATGGGATTTAGAGCTGATGCTTGATAAATAATTGAGAAATCAATATAAAATTAAATAATTAGAAAAACACTTCAGCGTGATATGTTTAAATTTGTTTATTGGTATAAATACTTGGACTATCTCAGCATTACGCTTATAACGGGCTAAATTAAACGGGTCTGTTCATTTTATTTTTACACAAATAACGCCGCAGGTGTTCCCGTAAAATTGACAAAAAAAGATATAGATGAATTCTCACGGTACTTGTAAAGGGACGGGAAAGTAGCCTACTGTGAAGAGGGTGCAGTAACCAATAACTTTTGTTCACCCCATGTAGGTGTGGAATTTGTCTTTAATTTAATTTTGAACTCACCAAATTATCATGTTGAATTTGCAATTGTCGATTATTCCTATTGATTGCTGAACTTGCAATTTTCCTTCTCATTGGTCCACTATTTGTTTCTTTTGTTTTTTGATTAATCGTTTTTTTGTATAACAAATTTTCTGCAATAGCGCATGATTTTCACGATTTATCTTGTTAATTCGTTCATCGTAAAGCTTATATTATGTCTATTTGGTGTTAAATGACGGATATTCGGACACGGGGATGCTGCGCAATCCATCATCTCGAGGTTCTTAATAAGAACTTACAGCTGTAACAACTTCTCTGATTAAAATCGTATGATTGTGCTGATGAACACGGCGAGATTGAGGTGAAATCGGAATCGGACGAACTCAACGATCAAAATCGACGTCATCGTAATTCATTATTTCATTCTGATAAGCGATACAATTCATCAATTCCCGTTTTTTTCAATTCATATTGCCTTCTTAATTAAATCCCTCTATTTTTAATTGATTAGTCTCTTGAATTAAATTTCTAGAAGTATACATTATTATATATATATATTAATAAATAAATTATTTATATAAAAAATATCTTACCTCTGTTTGGCGTTCGGTTGCTTAGAAACAAACGGAGCACGCAACTCGCGTATTGATTTTTCCGCTTTTTATATTCAAACAAAACAAAAACAAAACGGATAGTTGGAAATATAAAATTTATTACAATATATAAAATTACATTCTTTTTTTTTTTGATTAAGTATTTTGGAAAATCTAATCTAATCTTTTTCGTCAGTCTCCCATTTTTTTTTTTTATTATTGAAAAATAAATAATTAAAAATGGAGCGAAATTTTTGTTTTTTTTTCAACGATGAAATGTCGAATCTTTGGTCAATAGATTTAAATTTATCGCGAATGTAAAAAAAAAGATTGAATTCTAGTTACTTGTTAAGGGGGTGGCAATTGAACTCAACTTAAATCGATTCAACCCCTAAGCGCGCATACAAAGCTTATCTGAGAAGCTGCTATTTGTCACAATGTTAGCAGGTGTTTTTGCTGATTATATTAAAAGACAATTGTTATATTTAAAGAAACAGCCACAGGAAATAACGTTTAAAGATTTTACTTGAAGTGACTTGTAGGAAAAAAAAAATTTTGTTTTTTTCTTCTTTTAATCAATTTTACATAAAACTCGACAAGGCGGATTTTTTCATCAGTTTCGACCTCTAAGGGGCCTATAAAGTAAAACATTACAACATTTCTTTAAGAGACATTCTTTTTTGGTGTAATGTTTTACTATATAGACCTGAGGTCGAAACTGATGAAAAATCGCGCCTTGTCAGTCCTCTTTTTCATGGGCGTAGCCAGACATCTTGTAAGGGGGAGGGTTAATTAATATATACATAGATTATTAATTATTTATTTAAATTAATGTAGTGAATTTAAAACAATATTTTCTCTCTACATATTTCATATATAGGGTAAGAGAAAGTAAAAAAACTTTGTATTTTATATATTTTTTTTTATAGACAAAAGATTTTCAGGACAATACAGGGGAGGGTGTTGCCCCCCCCTCGGCTACGCCCATGGTCCTTTTGTAATAAAGATCTGATTAAAACAAAAATTTTTTTTACTATAAGTCAACTCTATCTGACTACCACAAGTTCAAGTAAAATCTTTAAACGATATATTTATTGTGGGGAACTTAATGTAGCCGACCATTATGCGCATTTTAAATGGTTTCGGTTACCAAAGGAACCATTATCAAGGCCTGTAATTAAAATTATTTTGTTACATAGGATCACAAAAATCTTATCATTTTTTTTTTTTATTTTTTATTTCATTTAAGCTCTTTTTTTTGGCAACGAAGGCCATTTAGACCCCGTCTCTTTTAATGGTAACCAATCCAATTGAAATAAATTGGGAACCCTTGGTACAAATGGCCAGCACGCTAACCACTACACCAAGGTCCCAGGGCCTTAAAAAAGACTACACATTTCGGGTATATATATATACGAGGGCAAGTCAAAGATTATCCGCAATATAGCTAGTTTAACTTTTCTTACATTGTTCATACTAAATTCTGTCCTAGTTTATTTTAATGTTATGATGTTGTGGTCCTGCTATCAAAGTTTGGTCCTAATTCCTACTTTTGAACATGGCCGTTCCATTAGAAGTTTGCACCAAAGAGGAACAACGAACAGTGATCCGGTTTTTGGGGTCGGAAGGTGTATCAGGGGCCAAAATCCGTCATATACGGGAACAGTGTCTTGCCTCAGCGGAGTGTCTACGAATAGATTGAAAATGGTGGCACAAGGAAGGAGCCGGACGACAAATGTTGACAACATTGAGCTTGCACGTGACATGGTTCTGTCACACAGACCTTGTTCCTCTTTGGTGCAAACTTCTAATAGAGCGGCCATGATCTATCTGCAACAAAAGGAAGAGAAATGGAAGAATTAGGATCAAATAGCAGGACTTCAACATCATAACAATAATAGGACAGAATTTAGTATGAACAATGTAAAAAAGTTATAGCTACATTGCGGATAATTTTTATATATGTTGCAGAACTATACATATATATATTCTAATAAATGGTGTGTCAATTCTCTCTATTTCTAATCTGATAAGATTTTTTCTGAACCTATGTAACAAAAAAATCTTAATTTCATTAATAGTAATTCTCGAGGAGCTTCTCAGATAATTATTATTCTCCTGTCTAGTTTTCGGTTTTTTTGTAATGGCTAGGCCGATATTTATAAAATGATGGGCCTGAAAGACAAAAATTGCTACCGGAGCTCCTGTTTATTTGTAATTTGTCTTATAAAATCCTATGCAACCAATTTTTCGCTTTTTGATCTGAACACATCTCAAATTTATTTTGAGAAAATTGCCGCTCAAGTCGTTGTTCTGATAGAACAGGGCCATAGCCAAAGAGATCTCTCGTCAATTGAACTTGAGTCAGTCTGCTGTCTCAAGGGTCCTCTATCCCGACACCAAAATCACTATGCCTGTATAAAATATTGGTTGAGTGGAGGAGACACAAAAATGCTGCTAGAATTCAATCTTAAAAGTCGCATTAGTCTAAAAACAAATTCCCTTTAGATGTACACTGAGTGGGGAGGCATTGCAATGCGATCCTCCGCCTCTCTGAGCACCGAAACTTTTAATATTCATCGTTCGTATGAATGGCCAAGCCAACTTTTAACATCTTATTATTAAATATAAATAAAATAATAATTATCTAATATATAAATATACAAATTGCTCCAAATTTTACATTAATTTTTTTTTTTTTTTTTTCTTTTTTGGACATTTAAGCGGAATTCATAGCTCATGTTTTTAATAGATAATTTTAATGCAATAAGCGTTTTTATATATCAATAGATCCTCTTTTATATGAAACGCCTATATCCATCAATTTGCAAATAACGAATCAGACCGCCTTATCCGGAGTTTATCTTCATCCAAATATACGAATTTGTGAAAATTATTCATGTTTTAAAGACAGGGACGAGGATTGGAAACCGCTGCCTCCTCAGTCTTGGGTTAAAAGAATCAAGTCAAAAATTCCCCTGGCGCTTCTCATTATCCCCATGCGGTCTTCTATCGAGCTTGCAAGTAACCAAACCGGGAATGGGGGGAGTCCTTCTGAACCCAGCCTGGGGCGAGTAACTTCTTTGTAACAGCAAAAGATTGCTGCAATTTAAAAATTTCTCCTTATATATTGTAGCGACAAAAATTTATCTCACTTTCGTTATTCCATATTTGAATTGAAATGAAAAATTTACTATTCTATATAGTTAAAAAATTAAATTACTATTGAAATACTTAATCTAGTTTTTTTTTATAAATAATTTATAAATTCTATAAAAAAATTTTTATTAGTACTCTTGTGGTGGTATGCATGTGTGCATGAAGATAGAGACTAATTTAACGATATTTAAAATTTGTAACAATACATTTTTTAATTTTCAATTAAATTACAATGTAATAATTAATTATTAATTGATTTGCTCTCTTTGATTGATTTGATTGATTAGTTGTTCTGGGGCTTCTCTTTGCACTTCGACCTTCTAGATCAGATCTATTGTGCTCCCCCGATCTAGGAATGGTTCGAATTCGGGTGATGTTTTACCCCTGAATTCCTATGTCCATCCCTCAGGCCCTAAGTGCCTGGAATTGGAGGGATGTGTACTCCCTTTTGCTCCAGCAGAGACGTTCGACTTTGGTTGAATTTTTTCGGCAAGTTGGGTTCGAACTCGAGTGACATTTTACCTCGTATTACTAAACCTCAGCTTATCCGATAAGCCACGCTCGCCTCATTTGCTCTCTAAATTGATCATAAATAAAATATATATAATATTTCTGACTTCATTTTCCGTGTTCTGCCGATTTTTTACCCAACAAGTATATACAAAACATTTTATAAAATATGGCAGTGCCACAATCTAATTTTAAAATATCTATATATATATATAAATATACATGTACGGCTTTTGAATTCATTTAGCGCCAGAGGACCTTATCGACACGTAAACATAGTAATATTATCTATTCAAACATGAGCTGTGAATTCTCCGGACATAATTATTGTTAAATATTAATAAATAATGTGTATTTAGTCTTAAAGCATTTTGACATTATTTCGTCATCATCGAAAGCAGGTTATCACAATACGTATTTATAATTACTAAATTAGCTTTTGTATTATTACTTGTTTTCTTTTTTTTTTTTTTTTTTTAGGATTATTTAATAATAACAATAAAGCACCGCTTTCCTTAGATAAATGACATTTTGACAGATTAAGCATAGATATGAATGTAAATATGGATTATGAACTATAAACTGGAACGCTCACAACGTTCCATTTGAGAGGATATGAGAATATGCAGATCGGGGGGTGAGAATAAAGTCAGTAATTTTTTTTTTTATGTTATGGTTACTTTACTATATGAATGAAACAAAACTCTTCCTTTGTTAAAAGCTCATCGAGAAAACAGTGATAGTTGATAGATAAACCGATCATAATAGTAATCACCTCTACGGAAGAACTTCCAAATTTGAGAGTGAAACTTTTTGGCAATTTGGAGTGGGTCACTTTAAAAAATTTAATATTATGATTTTGGTGCCCCAAAGTGCCTGATCCCTCGGGAACGAGGGGACCGCACCTAAATTTAATGCATCCGTCCATAATATTATGTTTACTAACTATGAATCTAAAAAACCTGATTCAATACCGGTAGTAATGGTTACTGGATTTTGGACAAAGACACATCAAATTGTGTTTAAAAAAATATTCTTGAAAATATTATAACATAAAATAAAATTTTTAGTATAGAAATTGTATAATTTGCAGAAGCATTAATTGAGAAATGGACTTCTTTGCCCCAAAATTACTTATTGAACCTTATAGGAGGCATGAAAATAAGTGTAATTATAAAACTCAATTGTATAGCTGCTGTGGTATAATATTAATAGAGGGTAGCACCAAAATGAGAAAATGCAGCTATATTGCTTTCTTTTTATATTTATTTATTTGAACAGCTCAAGTTTCGGTTCTATGTTTGAATCATCAACCAGTTCTGAAGATGCTCCAAACATAGAACCGAAACGTCAGCTGTATAAATAAAATAAATATAAAAAGAAAGAAATATAGCTGCATTATAAAGAGGAGATTAATGCCCAATCGCACCGCACAATTTAAGTATGACTTAAAATTAAGTATCAACAACCTGGCAACGTTGTAAATTTTAGTGATATTTTGGTGATTTATTTTTAATTTAATAATTTTTTCTTTTTAATAATCATAAACTAAATTAAATACATATTGTTTATAAATATTAATTTCAGAAAAATGAGAAAATCAGAAACAAAATATTAATTTTCATGATTTTTGATTAATTAATAGCAATTTTATATATAGGCTACTATATATAAATATTAATAACGATATGTCACTCTATAACAGTGTTTTTCAATCTGTGGGTCGGGACCCCTAGGGGTGGCGAAGCCCCTACACGGAGGGTAGGCGCAAAAGGAAAAAGGCAAAGTTCTACACGATAATAAAAACATAATTTCATGGAGAAGGGAAATAGGTACCAAAATAGAGAAAATCATATAACTTACATAGTCTTTTGATTTACAATCTTTTTGTCGGTCATGAACCAAGAGAATCGCCAGAATTTTTCAACCTGTAAATTCAAAAAGATTGAAAAACACAGCTCTACTAATATAAGACTGGAAAATTTCGTTTCAAAATTCCAACGGGAAGTTGGTCAGAGCGTGACAGACGGATGGACCGACAGGCCCTCCTCTAATATAATATAGATCATCCTCGAAAATATAGTTCATATTGTTCATGTTTTTTATAAGAAAAATCGAAATCGAATCCAAAAAATGTATTATTATTAGTTAATTAATATTATATTATCAATATTGTTTTTTGACTTAAGTCATTGCTAAGCCCCCGAAATCGAGGGCTTAAATATTTGGGGGTTAAGTATGAAATTTAACAAACTTTCATTGTCATCCGTTGCTAACCACGTTCGTTGCTAAGATAACACGTTCTCTGATTGAAAATAAAATCATGTTTCAAGACCCAAATGGCGTGAATAAAGATGCCAGGACCCCCAATATATATTTATTAATAAATAACAGTATCGTTTAAGTCTTATAATATTAAATCACAAATAAATCAGCAGAATATCACTAAAATTTACAACGTTGCCATGTTGCTGATACTTTATTTTAAGTTATACTTAAATTGTGCGGTGCGATTGGGCATAAAATATTAAGATGTATATAGAATATATAACTATAAAAGTGTTCAAGTCATTAAAATTTGTGTAAAAAAAAAAAAAAAAAAAAATTGTAAATGACCTCTTAATCAAAAAATAAATTCATATAGATATCCATACTGAATATACATCCCACAGCCACTACTTTGAATAGAAAAGATAAATTCTTTCACTTTATAAAAGAAATTAATCAATTCTATACGAAAGGATGTGATGTACAGTGAGGGACAATATTAACCACCAATATTAATCCCCATCACCAATACTATACACAGTCTCCAGCCAAAGAAAATTTATCGACAATATTAGTCCTACCCAGGAGTTTTCTACTTGTGATTATTTCATTGTTTTTAAAAAAATATTATATATTTTTTAATAGAAACTTTGATGGTTCAAACCTAGACAATTTCCAATAAAGATTTTCATTTTCTTTCATAAAAACAATGAAATAATCCCTAGTAAAAAACGCATGGGTGGGACTTAATATTGTCCCTCACTGTATGAAGTAGTATATATATATATATATATATATAGGTGTAGGCTAGTTTCTTGGCTATGAGAAGATAACTTTTTAAGAGTGTTTTCTTCGAATATTTGGAAATATTCGGCGAAAGTTATTTTTTTAACTAGCCTAGATCTATCCTTAATCAATTCTAGTTGAAGAATAAACTTAGAATTGTTTCACAAACCCTATATCAAGACAAGAAAATATCCCATATTTCCATTAATTTTATATATAAAATAAAAATTTAGACGACCCTTGCGTGGGTTTTAATATATCTCTGTTTCTCAATTTTTAAAATAGGTGGTGTTATATAAATGGGCCATAATTAAGGAAAAGCAATTAACCCGTCTTACTTCAACAGATGTCAGGCCGGTGGGTTCTTTTCTAGATCCTGGATCAAGGCTAGGGCACAGCGTAGAGGCCCCACGGTGGGAGAAATGGGCTTGAGTTGTGTATTCATTATTTTGGAGCAACAATTAATATTAAGAGTTTGATTCATTCATCTAATAGCAATGTAAGCATACTTAAAAAAAATCCCTCACTTTACATCTCCTTGGAATAGCGATTCAAATGAAAATCTTTGGATGGTAGCGCGATACAAGGGGGAGAAAGTTTAAAAAAGCTATCAACAATCACAACCACATACATATATGAATAATTTTCCTCATAAATAATTAAAACTTTCATTTGAATCACCCTTATTTTTATTAATTGATATGTTAAATTTTTACCTGGAATATGAAGGAAGACAATTTTAAGATGAACACGGAATTCTTTTCTTTTTTTTTGTTATATTTTATATTAAATAAAATATACGAAAGGCACATTTTTGTTTAAATATTTACATATATATAAACAAAAATATTCCCTTTTTTTTTTAAATTAATATGAAAAATTTCAAATTCATCTTAAAATTTGCTTACTTTCATTTTTATATTTGGATCTCGTAATTTTTATGCTTAATTTGCTTTTTTTTATTTATAGTCAACTATTTATAAAATATAAAGAAAATACTCCAAAATCAACTTTTATTTATATTTATTTATTTATTTATTACGCACTAATTCTATTTACAAATTAATTCTTGACAAATTAAGCATAAGAGTTGTCTGTGAATGCAGTGAGCAGATCCAAATATTGAGATGAAGGAAGACAAGAAACGGAATTTTTCACATTAATTTTTTTTTTTTTTTCTTTTAAGGCACATTTTTGTTTATATATAGAATAATATAAATATGTTTATACATATCTCCTTTTTCAATTATGCTTTTCTATTCACTTGTGAGATTGCAGAAGGTAACTGTGTCCTAAAAATGAAAAAAAGAAAAGAAAAATCAATTAAAGAATTATTACAGATCTGTATTTATTTTATATCTAAGAGGCTCTTATCTTTGTATAAATAGACACTGAGACAAAAAGATTGAGCTCTCTGGCTTTATTGGCTTTTTAAACACTTTCTCTTACTTTATTTCTAGATTTTTTTCATTATAAAATTAATAAACAGAGTGACAAAGTTAAAGCCCAGCCATGTGATTATTTCATTGTTTTATAAAACTTCTCTTCCAAGTTAAATCAACAAACGTTTCTATTAAAAATAATCAAATATCATTATTATGGGAGTTTTTAATTATAGGCCACATTTTGTATTATTTATTAAAAATATAAATACTGTACGATGTCGTTAATAATATTTTGTACCATCTATGTTAAAAATCAAATTCAAAAAAACTTATTGTAACATCATCCTTTTTATATAAAAACTTGCTTTGATGATTGTGTCTAACTTCATGGGAATTAGTGTAGATGGCGCTGAAGTTTGTGTCTAATTTCATAGGAATGATTGTAGATAGCGATGATGTCGTTGTATAGAAAAGCAGGTAACTGTCCCTTAGAGGATAAGATAGTTCACTTGAGTCAGAGCAAATGTACAGTACTTGAAAACGACAGATTAGTCGAAACGTTGTACAGTATTTTTAATAAATAGTGTATTCAAAATATGGTCTATAATTAAAAACTCCCATAATAATAATAATACAAACCAGAAAAGCTTTAATAAACACATGTGATTATTTCATTGTTTTTATAAAACAAGAATGTATTCACTTTTAAGTTTAAACAACAAAAGTTTCTATTCAAAATTTTTCACATTAATCAAATATCAAATAAGAAAATGCATGAAGCTCAGCTTTAACTTTGGTAGTACAGTCGGCGCTAGTATTAACCGCCAGGAGAGTGGTTTTGGCCATGTGCTTAGGTAGCTCTCGAATGTGTAGCTATTCCCCTTCAATTCTACTAATAATGATGATTTATTTACTTTCAAAAATGCATTTGTTTGTCTAAGCACAAAGCCAAAGCCTGTCCCTGGCTGTTACTAATGGCACCGATTGTATTGTATATATACTCTCTTAAGGGGCTTAAGGAGGGCACATTGAATCTTTAGGCCGAAACTACTGAGGAATTTTAAAGTGTTTTTTTAAATTGATTTAAATATCACTTATAAGACTATATTTATGTTGATATATAATATTTATAAACTATTCATTATTAAAAGATCAAACAAATAAATGTATAGCCCTACCATCCTGCAATTTGTTGGCAAATTTTCATAGTAATTGGCCTTTATGGCTAAATTTTAAAGACCCCTAACACCATCTTATCGGCAAAAACATGAGAATAGCTCATTTTTTGGGGAAACCGGTCCTTTTTCCAAAATCAAGATAACTTAATTTATTTATATTCAGTCAAAGAGAGAGGCAGATGTAACAACCTTTATAATCTTAGCTGAATTGTACCTGAAGAAGACCACAGAATGAGTGGCCGAAATTTTTACAAATAAACCACGGTTAAACCGAAAATGTAATTCAGAGGCAGAGGTATACATAATCGTCATATATATTGTTGACTATTATTTAACATGAATTTAGTGATGTATGATTTGTATTATTATTCCAAATAGTTTGATTCAATTAAAAGATACAATCAAATGATCACTGGTATTCATCTTAAATAATAGAATATTTAATCAAGAAATGTATAAGACTTTATATATACATTTGAGAACTCTTCGATTTGACTAAATTAAATTTCACTAAACCACCTCAGCCTTTTATATGGCCGTCTGTGTCTCTTCCTTTTTGAAGAAGCCCTGTAATTTTTTTTTTTATTTTTGTTTGTTTAATTGAAATAAAGTGTCTCATTAGATTTGTTTTTTTTTTTCAAATGTTGCTTGTTCATATACATATTTTGACTACATCCTTCCTCCCCCATTGATTTACTTGCCTGCCTCTTGGGGCTGGTATTCTTGAAAAAGGTGGTCGAGGAATGCTACTGCTTGCAGGACGTTGAAACCGAGGAATAACACCCTTTGAGGGTTCTGTTGTTGGTCGGGCAACATTGATCGATGGAGGTCGTAATCCAGCTGGTGGTCGTAATCCTGATATCCCTCTTCGTATTTGACTCACTGGTCGATTAACAACCTGTGGAAATAAAAACAATAGCATGGTATCCAAGGGAAAAGAGATTTGTTCACTTTTCAACACAAATTAAGACAATCAATGAATACAAAAATGCTTGGCAAGATGTCTTATAAAGCAATCCTCCTAAAAACCGAGTGCAAGAGCGGAGATTTGTATTATATTCTTATAAAAGATTGGACTTAAAAGGTCTTCTTGGAGTTAGAATATAATCCAAATCTCTGCCCCTGGACTCTTTTTTAGATCCAAAAGCGCCGATTGCTTGAAGTGGAGATCCCAAAAAATTGTTTCGCACTCTAGCTACTGGCATATCATTTATTTGACCGACATCCGAATATCTTTATTACACATTATTTATCTCAAATTGTTGTTACATTGGAAGATATAAAAAATAATAATTTTGCCAATGCTGAATGAATAATCCATAAAAAAGATAAAAATAATAAAAGAAATACCTCATTCTTTATTTGCACAGGTTTTTTAGGAATTATTTTCAATTGTGGAATTTGCCTATGATTGTTTATCTCTGGAAAAGAAAGAAAAAAATATAATTATTATTTAGTTAACAAATTTGCAGGCTGTATGATTTATAAAGGATGAACATTACATATACTGTATATATATATATATATATCCCTTATGTTCTGGAAGAGAAAGTAAAAAGAGAATCTGGATAGAGTAACTGAGTAGAAACTGTTTGATGAAAAAAAGGTAGAAAGGCAGGAAGGGAAAGAAGAAAACTGAGCTATCAATTGAAAGAGGGAGATGGATATAGAGCGTTGAAGAGACTAGCGATATAAATATGGACTAGAAAATGTTGTCGAAAAAGAAGAAATTACCAGGGTGAAGAAGATCGCCAGATCCAGCTGGACTTATGCTACTTCTTGAGCTATTTGGACGTTCATCAGATGAAGCATCCGATTGATCAGATATATAATCAGGCTCAGGAACTAATAAATTCCCAATTGGTGAAACATTAGGAAATTTCTCTGAAATTAACAAAATTATATACGTATATGGTATCCTTTTATTAGTTAGTTGACTTTATATTCTACTTACTATAATTGGAGCTTATCCTCCTAGAAGCTGGCGTAGAATGCACAGCTAAAAAGCATTTCCAAAATTAAAGTTAAATTAATAATTTAAATGAATGAAATGAATACCTTTCAAGACTGTTTCATTTAATTTCTTTTTTGTTTCCGGAGATCCTTGGTAGTCGTTGATCACCGTTTCTTTATCAAATGTTCCATTCCCTATTGGTTTCGGATGACTCACAATTGTTGTCGTGTCCATTTTAGTTAAATTGAATGTTTCATTCAAACAGACAATATTTTCATTTAATTCATATGTTTGATTCATTATACTATTGGATTCTATTAAATTCTCTGGGCTATTTACATCCGGGGGTGTTAAATGCTGTAAAAGAGAAAAATAAATTTAGGCTTCTTTGGAAATTGCAAAAGATCATTCCGTCAGCTTACCTGTTCATTTGTTGGCGATGATGGTGGAGAATCTTTATCATATGTCAGTTGCCGATGATTGTTTTTCAAAGATCTCCTATTAAACGTTTCTGATTTGATATCAGTTCTTGAATTTTCTTAAAAAAAAAAAATAATAATATTAATAGATTTTATTTTCATATTCACTTTAGTTTGTTTTGCTTGGGGGACAGGTACCGATGGGATTTTTCAGGGCTCTTCAGGGTCCTAATATTTCGGGATATTTTAATATTTATTAATACTGAAGGCAACCGGGGAACTTTCCACACTTGTTACATCCCACCCGAGATTCCGCCGTTCTTGGCATTGCTTGACTGCAAAGATCTTGGCAGTTTTCTCTGTTGCCAGCCCCAACGGGGATATTTATTTTAAGTGGAAGTGATTGATAGATTAGAGGACTTAAAAGAGGCCTGATTACAACAGATCCTGTTCTCCCTGAAATTATTAAGAAATTACTCATCACACAGCCGGTTAATTGAATCGATAGGTTCTAGGAAGGGACAAAGAACAAGTGACTTCTGGACCAGTAAGGTGTCCTCTACTCACTTGATTCACCAGCAAAATATATTTTATATACTGATAAAATATCTTAAGAATTTGTTATTAATTAATACCTAACTATCCCATTCGCTATTGGACTCGGATGAAATCGGTTTATGGCCTGAGTTAGTGGCTAATATTGACTCTAATAAATCCTCAGCTCTTGGGAATAAAAAAGAAAAAATATTATTTAAAAACTAATAATCCTAATGAGTAAAAAACGTTAATTTCCTGTTTATTATTTTAATATCTATAACCTCCTTTTTCCTTATGTCTAATACAAAAGATAAGATTTAAATGGGCCGACTCTGCATATAATAGTGTAGCAAGCAAGAAGTGTCAATATGAGCTCAATTACGGTTAACAAATTGGAAAATTTTTCAATGCCATGAAAAAGAATTCGATTCAGAAGTTTAAAGTGCAGGACGTTCAAACTTTTGGGTTGAGGATAAATAGATAAGGATGTAAATAGAGAGAAATTAACATTATCTGATTTCGGGCATTCTCACAATGCAAACTTTTTCTTTTATTATTGTACTATTTAAAAATAGATATAAAACTCAAAATTTTTAAAGTTTGCTAGAATAGTTTAAGTGCTTCATTTTAAAAACTACTGGACAGGCGAGAGAGAGGTGTTAGGCTTTTTTGAGGCGCAAGTTTATATGATATAATTAGGGTATATACCTTTGAGTGATTTCGAGAATACGCCGCCACTACTATCCGAGTTAGTACTCATTTGCTCACATTCACTTTCACTAGATGTAATATTCGTATAGGTTTCCTCTTGGAGGTGTGGCGATTTTGTTGTTACCGTTAAAATTCCTGTACTTGTTGAAGGCACATTATTTGATACGGGCAAATCATTTGTATGGTTCGCTAATTTCAAAGAATTTATTACTCCATTTTCATGGTGTTCAACTTTCGGAGTCTAAAAACAAAAGAAGAGATTAGATTAGAAATTTTAATATATAGACGAATAATACTTATATTAAGGTTGCAGTGTGAGGTTTGTACTGTTTTTACTCTGGTCAAGTGATAATTTTGAAACTAGTGATTATATTATTATTAGTTCTTTTATATGTAAAAAATTTATTTGAAATATGAATCGAATAAATTATGAAAAGAATTTTATGAATTAAATTTCCTAACAAAAGAACTTTGATTAAATATAGTATAGTAATAGCCGCTTGCGGCGTTATTTTATGACTTTGGCTTAAGAGTCAGAGTCATATGCATGGGCGTATCCAGGGAAAGGGGCAAGGGCCCCCCTGCAGCTGCCCCTCTTACAGACTAAATAAAATAAGAAACAAAAATATAAATAAAAAACTGAAAAATTCTCGCCATCTGTGAGAAGAAAAACTTAGAGGGACGCCATCCCCTTTTTCCATTTAATCAAATAATAAAATGATTATTAGAAAAGTTGCCCCCCCCCCCACTCCCTCGGGTATGCCTAGAGAGGTGACCATAAAACATAAAGCTGCCAAAAGGAAAAGAATAGATTTGTGCTCAGATATTAAAGAAATTTGATTATAATTAATTTCCCAAAACATTTACGAGATTCAAATTATTACTACGTTACTCGTCGTTTCAAATACCATATGTGTACTTATTGTAATTTGAACAAGATTAATTGAAAATTGTGTATTTCTATAGAACATATAGATTTCTATTTCATTTATATATATATATATATAATAAATAACATTTTTGACATAGACATTTATTTTTAAATAATGTAAAAAGGTTATCGTTTAAAAAATCCATTTTTTTAAATAAAGAAATGGAAAAACAAACATCAATTTCCTGCTTAAATCTTTTAATATCCTCCATCTATCAAATCTCGAACTAGAGTGATTAACGTCATTTGCTATTTATATAAATGATTTATTATTCTTACTTGAAAATTTTTTCCCCAAGGATTGCATAAAATAAGAAAAATTTTATAATTGGGGAGCTATTTTTAAATTTTTTTTATGTCCGCCTTCTCTCGATCGCAATGTGTGATTGAAGCCGTCAGAAATTTATCTCCTCTTTCTAACATTGTCCCCCCGCATCAATCACACTCTTATTGATAAACAAAATAAATAAAAGGTTAAAAATAAAATAATACTTTTGTTAATGAAGCAAGAGACGTGGAATAAAACGACTCCAAACTGCAATCAATAAATGATTCTGAATCTAATGATTTAAAATTATCAAATTCCGGTATATGATGATTTAATTTAAAAGAAATCTCTGAATGATGATTTTGATGATGGATATCCACAATTGCATCTAATGTTGGCCTTAAATCTTTTTTTCTTCGGTCTTGTGTATGTTCGGCTGTCTATACAGGCTGGATGTGGACCTAAAATGAAAATTAATTAATTAATGTCTTCTTCATCTCAGAAAGAGGATGAAATATTTTATCAATTATGGATTCTCGCTATGTAGAAGGAATAGATGAAATCTAAAGAATATATTGAGTCTGACAGAATTCCGCATTGTATCTCCTTGCGATATGTGTCAAGCTGTGATGATTGTGATAGTGGAGATTATGTCAATTTGACGGGCAGCATAGTATTTGTGTGTGATAGTTTTGCCTCGCCGGAGTGAATAATTTCCCTGGAATCTGACCATACAAACATCACACCTTCAATTGGATGCCAAAGATAAACATGACACCAAAACCTTGCATCAAACCATTTACAAAATCGGGCACGAATTGATGCATAATTAATCTAATTAATAAGATGTCTTTGTGGCTGGAATTAAGTTGGAAGAGAAAGTAAATAAAGAATGTCAGTTGCAAAGTTTTGACATTTCTGTCTTCTCAATCATCTCAATATAATAATTGATATATCCCATTAATTCTTTGCTAGCGTATATTGTTGGCGTTTGGCATTCTTTGAATTTTAATTATTGTGCTATCAAATTATTCTATTTATACGAAATAATAGTCAATTTATTTATAAATTTTCAGAAAAATCAGAGTTATTTGGGGCATTAATTAATTTAGGTACAATTTCAAAATCGAAAAATGTGAGAGAATAATTTCACACATATTTAATTTTTAAATTATTAACCAAATAATCAAGAAATACATATATATAGGAAATTATAAAAGTGATTTATTCAATTTATTATTAAAAGAGGTGAGTAATACCTGTGATGAAATGAGCCCGGGTGAAAGATTTATTGTTTGACACTTGGAAATTTGACTCTTTATTAAATATATCACGTTTTAACCAAGAAAGAATTTCTTCTCTCTCTTGAGGCACCTCTGGAGGACATTGATATAACCTGAAAGTAATTATTTTAATTACTAATTAATAAAAAGTAAAAAGACAAAAGACATACCAAGTTTCAGGATGTTCGTCTTGTTCGGGAAATATATTTAATAAATAATCATCTAAAGGCACTTTGGATAATGTCTCTTTTATACCAAAAATAATTCCACTTTCCATATTTAAATCTTCGAAATTATCCATATAAAATAAATAAATGAAAAATGATTGAAAACAGGAGAATTTTAACGGACATAAAAAAAATAAAAATAAAATAAAAAAAAAATAAAACAAGAGTAGAGTGATTGGAGCAGAGAAAATGAAAGATGTGATTTAAAATGCCTTCACTGTCCTCTGGCGGCCAACTGACGAACTAAAGAAAATATGATTCATTTTTTGAAAAATAAAAAATATTACGTCAAGAGAAAATTCAAAATAGAAAATCATCTCAGGTGGATATTTTAAGTAGGTTTAGTAATGTTTGACACAGATTAATTTAGTAAAATAGGAACTGGCTCTAAATAGCCTCAGATACCAAAAAACATAATAAATAAAAATAAAAAAAAGATCAAATCAGTTAACAATTAACCACCACCGGAATCAAAATTATTATTAATATTAATATCGATTACGTTTTCTTTTTATCTATAAATATTTGATTGCATCTCTCTGTTTATAATATATTTTAATTGAAATTTATTTTTTTACTAAAATAGTAATTTATAAAATTATTAATTTTTTTTTTCAAAAATCGATTGCTGATTTAATTGTTAATCGAATGTATTTTTTGACGTTAAGTAACAAAAGATAAATCGCGAGTTTCTTGATTTAACTGTGCGAGAGTCATTCAGCTAACTTTGTGCAATGTTTTAAGTATGACTCATAAAGATCCACGCAGACTCCTTCGTCCGAGAGGCCGTTGACATCATCAGATTTTTTCCATTCCATTATGATTTACAAATAAATAATATCTTTTTCAGACATATTTTTATTTAATCATTGAGATCAATTTTGATTTTTCTTAAAAAAATGAACAATCTGGAATGAAAAATTTTACTATAAATCAATTGTTCTCAGTTTTTTAGTAGTTTGTAGCTTTTTAAATGAAAATAAACTCTGG
>JAKCPI010029680.1:0-22281 GCA_023213315.1 Euborellia annulipes | reverse complement strand
ACTGAGCGAATGCGCTAGCATTCAGTTTCGATGGTTACAATCAAATAGTTATAACTATATTGTGATTTCCAGGCCTGAAAATGATGGATTGTAACCATTGAAACTGAATGCTAGCACAGTTGCTCAGTCTAAAATAAATTTACTATAAAAAACTATTCTTTATTTTATTATTATTCAAATAACAACACCTCAGTTCGGCACAACAAATTACTTCCACATTTTATAATTAAATCTAACGATTTTGATTAAAATTCATAAAATCAACTATTCTTTAGAGGCTTTTTAAAAAATATATCAGTAAAATGTTTAGTGATAATTGTTTGAAGTATACTTTACTGATGTACTTTCTTTTTCAGTTTTTTTTTTATTTTCTCAAAATTGGCTCTAATAATTTTGATTAAAATTCATAATTCAAATTATTTTTTAAATTCTCTTTAAAAATTTCATCAGTAAAATTGGTGACTGGCCACACAGCAGAAATTTTGTTTCCAATAGAACTAAGGCACACCTCATATTTTATTTCATTTTGTTGCTTCTCTTGTATTTGAAAATAGGAGAGGAGGAATTAAAAAAATCTTTTCGGGATCTTTAGGCCATCTAGACTTTAAACGAAACTTGTTTCAATTTTTGCCCAATCAAACACAGACTCAACTCGCAAATTTGTTATCCTTGATATATTTACACTCTAATTGAAAAAAATTTATCTTTTTTCAAACAAAACTCTAACTAGTTGATACTTATTTTATTAATCACCATATATAATTTATTATATATTTATTTATATATGCATTTATTTATATCACTCATAAGTCAGTATCTAATTGATTCAAATAAATACCTATATTTTCTTTATATTTCTATGAGGATCCTATCAGAAGGGATTATAGATAACACCTGCTAACAACCCCTTTCCACACACAGTGAATCTCTCTTATTGTTAAGTCACATTCACAGATTGCTGTCAGATTATTAAATTTATTATTATTTTATTTTGATAGAGATTATACAACTTAAGGTGCGCGTCTCGGAAAACCGTTAAAACACGATTGACTCGAGGCGGCAAGAGATGGCGTTAGTGTTCCCCATAGGAAAACAAGGGACTTTTTCCATTCCATTCTAGACTTTCCAGCTAATTAATTAAAGGCAAAAAATTAATTATTCTTTAACACAATGATTACTAATTTAATTATCTACAACTTATAGAGCTCCTTTTTTTTTAAATATCTTTTTTATTTAATGCGATTAATCTAAAAAAAAATTATTTTTTCGAAAAATCAAGAAAAGGGCTTCTATAAGTTGTAGATATTTTAAATAGCTTTTAAATTTAAAAAAAAATTTGGAGGTCGATAGCTTCAAAAGTTGTGGCCTTTGGAAGAGTCCCGCAAAAATGGCACCCTGAGACGCGCACCTTAATTTAACTCAAGGCCCAAGCAGCAAGTCTTTTTTTCTTGTTCCAGTGGTCGGTATTTTACTTGGGTCATTCCATGTCAAATCATCCAGCCATGTAACCCACCAACTTGGATTTGGAAGAAATTTTTTTTATTTGTTGCTTTTACCGTCCTTATTAAGAATCCAAAATTATATTACAATATTTCTAATTCTTTTTGAGAAATGTATGTACATATTTTTCATTTATAACTATAATATATGGCTGAATAATCGAATGGTGTTAATTTTTAATAAATAAAGTAGGGCCTATATAAAATAAATAAATTAAGTTTATATTGCTTTTGTTTTTTGCAGGTACTGGGCTGTGACGCAGGTTGACTATATTCACACTCGCAATGCAGGACGAATTGTAGCTATGATTGCGATCGTCTGGACTGTGGCACTAGTGGTCTCTCTAGCTCCTCAACTGGGCTGGAAAGATGCTGACCACCTCGAGCGAGTACTTACTCAACATAAATGTATCGTCTCACAGGTAATCATCTATTTTTCTTGAAAATAATAATAAGATACTGTTTCTCCATTTCTCCTTTCTTTATCAACTATAAAATTACAAAGATGATATTTTAAATATCTATTGCAAGCTCAAAAAAATTAATTGCATTTCTCGAGTGTGGAAGTGGCAGTGATTAATATCTTAAAAGAATGGGAGGAGGTAGCGCCAGGAAGGAGCGTCTCCAAAACAATAAAACTCCCAGATATTCGCGACGTTTCGGTCTAACTCAACAACTCCTGATTGCCTGATGATGGTCAAATAAATTTAGACCGAAACGTCGCGAATATCTGGGAGTTTTATTGTTTTGGAGACGCTCCTTCCTGGCTGCTACCTCCTGCCATTCTTAAAAAAAAAAATAAAATAATTGCAACCATTTTTTAACGCCTCAAAAATTATTCTTTTATTTAAGTGAAAATTTTTTTTTATATAATATAAGGTCTTTTTCAATTGGGCCCAGAGGCAACAAGTAAAACTATTTTTTTTTTTTTTTTAAGTTTTATATAGGCCTAAATTATCAATTTGATAAATGATTTAAATAAATATTCATAAACTGCCTGAGATCGAACCCACTTCTCTTGACTTTTGAGATTATCAATATTAACTTGGTCCCTGCTTTGAACTTCTATAATAGCTAAATAGGCGGAGATCCTGGGTTCGATTCCCGGGGGCCATGGGATGTTTGGCCTCATCAATAAAGAACACTCACATGTCTTGTTAAATACTTCTATAATAGTTTTTTTTTTTTTAACACTCGAACTTTTTTTCCCATTCACACCTACATTCACACACACACACACACACACACACACACATACACACAGTCTTTTCGGCAACTTAGGCCATTTAAGACTTTATACGATAACTGTTATTAATGAATATATCTATTTGGGGTCCAGGCATTCTTATTTATGTCATTTGGTATCCAAATGGCTTAAATAAAATTCCTCCGAAACCTCGACCCTTGGTATACAAGGTAGACGCGCTACCAACTACACCAAGCCCTAGGGCACTTCTAGGAGTTAGGAGATTAGATTGAAAAAAAAGCTTTTATTTACCTTACCCCCTCCCCAGAAGTCTCCCCGCCCAAGAAAAATTGAAGCCTTCCAGGTCCCCCGGAGGATGGCTGGCCCCATAGCCCCCCCGCTTGCCAGAGCGAGGATGGATAGTCCCATGGCGCCCCTCAGCCAAATTCCCTAGTTACGCCCATGGCTAAGTAATTGCCTCCCTCCCCACGTTACACTATGGTAGGCTATTATCAATAATATTTCGAATAGCAATATATATATTTTTCATTTTTTTCTCTTTAAAAAAATATAATAATAAACGGCATTCATTTATTATTTTTTATACCTTCTCTAATATCACACTGTAACATCCAACGTATTTTTAATACATTGTCGAGTGTTTTAAAATTATTATATTATAAACTGTCTAGTTATTGAATAGATGTGACAGCAACATCCATTTTCCCGTATAATTTTAAATTGGATTCATTTAATTAATATTCCATAAGTATTCCTTTTTTTTTTTGTCTTTTTATTTTATAAATCCATTTGATAAAGTGAGCAGATAAAGGCGATTAAGACTTAAATAAACGAACAGACGGAGGCTTTTAATTGGCCATTTTCCATGGTTAACATAATAAAAGAAACCTCGTCTCTGCTGAATGAGCATCCGATGTGGAAGGCCGAGTTTAATCAGAAAAATTAAAGGTTTATTTATTAAAATGCTTGCAAAATTTTTTTCTCTAGTTATTTTAATTAAATAACTGTTCTTTTTCCTAATTAAAATGATATTTACTCTTTAGAATTTGTTTTGTTATTGGACATCATATTTTCAAAATGCATTTTACGCTGGCGTCAATTACAAGATATAGATAGGTACACTATAACAAAAAATCTGGTGTGACTGGTCGCACAGCACACGACTTTCTCTTACCTTACCAAGGTAAGAGAAAATGATGTTCTGTGCTTGTCACACCAGTGTCAAGATATAGATATTTATATTCCGTCGATATATTAGAATTCAAGATGTAAAATTTATAAACATGGTTAAATATTTATTTTTTGTTACCATGGCAACCATTTCTCTTATCTTTCTTATGAAGTACAAGCGTAAAGTGTGCTTCAAAAAATTTCAAGGGCAAAATGAGAATATACATTTTAAAGAGCATCTAAAAAATAAATGATTAATGAATATTAAAATCGTTGGAGCCAATTTTGAGAAAATCGAAAAAGTACTTTAGTAGAGTACTAGTACTTGGTGGCTGATTTTGTTCAAAATCTTCGTGTCACGTCCTTTAAATATAAAATAATTTAGAAATTTCATTTTTTTGGCGGGAAGGGGAAAGTCAATACTTTTTTAGATGCTACTTCGTCTTTTTATTGGACAACATACATACATACATATTTATTTCTGAAATGAATTCAATATTCCAATCATGATCGACAGTCACCACGCCAAAGTTTTACATTTAATAGGTCAATTCATATGGATTGATATTATCTCTCTATAAAAATTGAATTTTCCTAATTTTATAAAACCCCCTTTTTTACTTTCTCTTACCTATGTATATATGTAATATATATATATAGAGAAAGTATTGGATTCATGTCAAAAATTCGATGTCGAGATTTTGATGGATCTTCACGTTTTGAGGTGCCCTGAATCCAAAAAAGTGGTTTTCGCGACATGGTCTGTCTGTCTGTGTGTGTGTATTCAATTTTAAGCATGAAGGAATTGAGCTATGAGGCTGAAATTTTATATTTAAGTTAAACACCCCCCGGGACCGGAAAAATAAGCTTTTAATCAAAATCGGCCAAAGAGTACTAGTACTTTACTGATGTACTTTTTCAGTTTTTTTCGATTTTCTCAAAATTCGCTCTAACGATTTTGATTAAAATTCTAAAATCAATTATTTTTTAGATGCTCTTTCAAATGTATATTCTTGTTTTGCCCTCAAAATTGTTTGAAGCACACTTTACTCTTGTGCTTCATAGGAAAGATAGGAGAAATGGTTGCCATGGTAACAAAATATAAATATTTTCCCATACTTATAAATTTTACATCTTGAAAATCGAATGAACCATACTGTCGGAAACTAAATACATGTCGACACAAAAAATCTGGTGTGACAAGCACAGTACACAACTTTCGATTACCGAAGGTAAGAGAAAGTTGTGTGCTGTGCGCCAGTCACACCAGATTTTTAATTATAAAATATATTTTTGGAAGACACTTTATCCCATTAGTATTCTAAGTCTAAATGCCTTGGTCAAATTGACTTAGAATACTAATATTTATAATCCACATCGTTTGACTTATCAAGAAAAAATTTTGTAGACACTAAGGGAATGGATGGAATTAGAAATAGGATGAGAGCCAACTAGTCAGAAATAATTTGTCAAGGTGAAAAGGAAATGAATTAGAACTAGAAGGTTCTAAAAGATGGAACAAGGAACAGGTGTTAGAGATGTTACACATTAAGAAATACAGAAATAATTTATTTTTTTATGAAATTCCTATCGGGAACCCCGTTTATCCGAGGTGCTTTCGTGCAATAAGTTTAATAATTCCATATAAAATCAGGCTGGAATTTTTGTATAGTTTATTTCGCCCCCCCCCTCCCCCGCACGCAAACTCATCTAAAACCCAAAGGCCTCTGTTCGTAGCCATCTACCGGCACCCCATGAAGTTATATCATTTTTTATCTCTAATACCCGTATTCATGTTCTTTTTTTGAGGAAGGAGGAATCATTCTACCTATATAAATACAGTATGTAGGCATTAGGATTCCTTCTTTCTCAAGGAACGACTATAAATACTGGTATAATTCCACCTCCATTCATTTCTAGCAAATGAACTTATCCTTATTTCTAGTTCCACCCGAGTAAAAATGATTAAAAATGATCTAAGCATACACACGCCTGCAGCAGATCAGCATAGTGATATGCCTGTGTGTCCCTCAAGGTTCACTATGCAGACCTGCTGCGGGCGTGTGTATCTCTCCTTCATTTTTAATTATTTTTACTCGGGCACTCGATTCCTTTTATCCAACCTCTTCTATGCTAGGAAGGGTGTCCTAGTTTGAGGAAGGACTCCCTCAGTCAGCTCTGGCGTATAGCCTACTCCTTTCGAAGTATGCTTCACTGAGAGAGAACCTTCTTCACTTCTTTTCCAAAGGACAGGATGTCACAGCAGCTCCTAATGTTTATGACTTTTTATTTATTGATTAATAAGTTTAATAATCGCATATAAAACAGGACGCAATGTAATGATGGTGCATCCCCCGCTATATTTTTAATAACAAAAATTAAAAAAAAAATTAAAAATATACTAAAAAAGTGATATAAAAGAAAAATTACCTTAGAAGAGGGAAATGATCCGAAAGACTTGCATCTTCTACAATTTTGTTTTTTTTAATAACAAATATTTGTATACATGGATTTTCCTGGATTTGGACTAGTTGGGAAATTTACCTAAAAAACAGTAGTTTATTGTTTCCAATCTAGGCTTGAAGTTTAGTATACGGTATATAGACATTTGAATTCCAGATTTATTTTATCTCCCCCGGGGATTTTTTTTGTTTTTAGTAGCTAGCTTTTGTCAAAATGTTTTGACTGAATCCTCTCACTCTCTTTCTCTCCTAAGAGATGAATGAATGGAGGTGAGTTTTATTCGAAACTGTCAGTGTGCATGATGATGCGCTGACTGATAATGAATGAAGCAGTTGTCCCCACTCCGGAAAGACATGTTACCATACAAATATCATTAATCACCATGCAATTTCACACGAACTCTCACATGCATACACATCCACACAGAGAGATAGAACCATCCACCCTCTCCAATGACTGACTGACTATTGCCCGTGATAAAAATTTAAATATTTGATCAGAAATAATCAAAAATTTTCACTCAAAAAAAAAGACGACATAAAAAGGTTTTTTTTTTATTTATCCACCCTGGATCATGGTATTCATTGATACGGAATATTTATCAGTTATTTATTTATTTGGTGCGCTGAGGCATAAAACCCACCTTGGACAAATAAAAAAATGTAATCACGTATATAAAATCACAATGTTTTATCATGTTTTAAATTACAAGTGAAATTTGTAGCCGAGAATTTGTTTTAAGTTAAAAATTTTGTTAAGATTTAAAAAATGATATTCGAATGGGTAAAAAAAAAATTTGATTAATACTCTCAACCGAAACATTGTATTAAATAATATTTTAAATAATACACTAGGTGATATGTTTCATATTTTTATTGTTAAAATTAATACGCATTACTGACAAAAATATATAAATTTATTATATTATTTATTTAAATTTTATTTATATAATTCGTTGGTTACTCGGGCCCACCCACCCGAGGTTCCGCCTTGCCTGGCATTTCTTGACTGGAACGATCTTGGTGGCTGTTGCTCTATTGTCCTGTCAGACTCCAGGCCCTCGAAAAGTCATAAAAAAAAGAGATATTAGACATAGTTATAAATAAAGAAAAAAATATTATTTCGTTTACTTTTCGCTCCCATTGCTCATTTATATTTTTTTATTAATTTACACGAAAAAAAAAAAGAAATATTCACCCTAGAAAAGTCTTTAAATTATTATGAACCGTACATTCTTTTTTTATTCTTTTGAAATAAAAGTAGTATTTTTAGCAGAGAAAGAGAGTGGATAATTTTTTTTTCTTTTTGCCAAGTCCAAAACACTCGTTTCCATTAATTTAGCTCTTATTTAATTACTTCCTTTTCAGAATAAACTAACTTTAAGCAGATCTTGTCTGCAAGTTTTTCATCCCCTGTCCATCTCTGTGTGTGCAAATGATACTGCTCAGAATTCCCCCCTCCACCCATATACAAGCTGACACATTCATTTCCATCCGCCATTTTTATTCACACGGGGTTTTATTTTTATTTCTATGCGATTTTCATGTTGTTGGCTTATTTGTTGGCTTTCATTTAAGCTTCTTTTCTTTTTTCCTTTTTTGTTGTTGCTTTTGTTTTGTTTTGTTTGTTTTTTTTTTCTTCTCTAAAAATAAGCAGTGCAAATCACACTTTAATCATTCTCAAAGTAAACGCGATTTAAAATCATTTTATTGAATTAAAAATTTCATTTTTTTATTAAGACAGCTTAAGAAAAAAAAAAAGAAAATCGGCAGTGTGCTTCTTTCTCAACTTTTTCGCCTAGCTTATCTCAATAACTATTAAATTTTTGAAAAACTTGTAGGAATAAAAACTGTTTAAAATAATATAATTTATCATAATACGATCGTATACGCTAATAATCAACTCTGAGCCTAAGGCCTTGTTTATAATTTCAGGAGCAATTTATTGCCATTTCTGAACGGCTTTCCTGCTGTTAATTCAACTTTTATTCAAGATAATACATAGGTTCACGCGTCCGCAAACACAATGAAAGAAAGAAGTGGCTTTGAAGCCATAATATCCCTGTTTTGTAATGGTCCCTATATTCTCCCGATATCAATCTCATTAAGGACCTCTAGAAGCACTGTCGCACTGTCGACAAGCGAAAAATCGCTATTCATGAGCCTTGGAATCGAATCCTGTCGCAGCAGCTTATTAAGCTAGGCAATTCTCTTCCCAAGTTAATTAATTTATAGATTAAGAGTGACTAAATGACCATTAATTATTAGAGCTGTTAAAATAGTATTGTTGATTAAATAAATATTAAAGTGGAACTAAATCACCTTAACACTTTTAAGCAGTCAATTTTCATTTTTTTTTTTACTAAAACTTTTTTAAGCCCCCGGGTTTGGCGTAGTAAGTAGCGCGCCTACCTCCTATACCAAACGTCGCGGGTTCGGACCCAGGCAGTCCGATGATTTTATTTAAGCCATTTGGATACCAGATGGCTTAAATAGAAATGCCTGAACCCACAATAGATAATATATATTACAACGGTTATCGTCAAAGTCTTAAATGGCCTAAGTTGCCGAAAAGACTGTATGAATGTGTGTGTGAATGAGAAAAAAGTGTGAATGTTAAAAAAAAAAAAAAAAAAAAAAAACTTTTTTAAAATGCGACATGGTTTTGTTAATAAATATCAGAGCATATTTTATATCTGCAAAATAAATTTCATTCAGATCGGTACGATAATATTTGAAAAGTTAATACAATTTTAATGTAAGAATAATAATAATAATAATAAGTGATTTTTATTGGCTATTTTTTGTCCATTTTACAGTATTAATTTAAAATAGTATTGAGCTTTCACTCTTCATCTATTTCCTCTTCTGCCTTTCCTCGACGTCCTTGTTCCTCCGTTAACTTCCTTGGGGGAAAAATTTGAAAAAACCCAATGTCCTTAATTTTTATATGAATGAATTATAACATAAAACTATAAAAAAAAGAAAAGAAGAAAGGAGAATATTTCAGTCCAGGCAGGGGTGTTCTGAGATCTTGGCTTGGGATTTTTTCCATCTTTGGTTTATGCACTCTTTTATTGGCACTATCTCTAGTGCCTCCCTTATGATGTCGTTATTGATATCTGGTGGCCAATTTGTAAGAAATAAATACAAAATTCAATTGATGATAATATTTCTGGCTCCATTCTCCCAAGTTCAACGATATTATTTTAAATTATCCTCACACATCTCACACATTCAGTGAAAGGTTAGTGGAAAGGATAAGAAATGGATAAAGAATATCATTCTCTTCTACGTACTCACTAGATGAGATATTCTGACAAGCTCTACCTAGTTAAGGGGGCTCGGGAGCGAAGTGGTTACGCATGTTTTTCCCGATAAGATGGCGTAGTGTGTCATAAAAAGTATGCCCAAAAAATCAAGTAATTCAAAAATTTGCCAAGAGATGTCAGATTGGTAGCTAATAATATTTAATGCATTTGGTTGATTTTCATTGATCTTTTAACAATAAATACTTTATAAATGTTATTATATTTTATGTATCTTTTATAAAAGCATAAAAATATATAAATATAGGCTAATACTATATCGTCTGTTAGACTAGCCTGCCATCTATTGCAAGAATGCTGGACTAATTTGACAGTTGGTTTTTAAATAAATCATCTAAGCTTATTTTGAAAATTTCTTAATTAATATGTGATTAATAATAACAATAAATTCATTTTTAAATTTAAAAAAAATTAAAGATTATTGGGACTGATTGTTTTTTGTATTTGATTGATAACAAAAAAATTAATTACGATAATTTTTTAATAAGTCATTAAAAAAATTATAGCTCGATGTCCCAATAATCTCTTATGAATTTAATTCATTAAAAAAAAAACTGCATTGAAAAATTCCTTATAATAGTCTAGTTTTTTTAAAGTACGTTTAGACGTCGCTCCTGATCCCCCTTAACAATATGATGTTAATTAATTAATGATAATATTAATTAATTAGGAAAAATTTTGCCTCTATAAGCAAAGTGCATACGTACATCTGTTTGTTAGTTGTATAGCTTACCAGTTAAAGGGACTTGCTCTATTTTAACTACAGAAACTATAAAACTCTCTTCTCCTTTCTTTCAATTCAATTGAAGCTTTTGCTGCCGGTTTATGCATATTTTTCTGCCGACACCCCAACCCTGATATATATCCTTTTGATTTGAATAATGCTTAATTTTATCTATCTTTCGTACAAACGATCGGATCTCGCGCTCCATTTTCTAAAACGGATCAAATTAGGATCGCCCGAGCTTGCCAGATCTCTAATCCTTTTGCAGCAGCCGGATCGGATTAGTGGATCGGATTGCTGATACCTTTTTTTAAAGGATTTCGCCCATCCCTGAGTATTTCACACCACATTTTTTTTTATATACTGTAAGAGAATGTTTTTTTCCCGCTACATTTTGACTGTTCATTTTCTTTTTATTTAATTAATGTTATTAAAAGCGATTGTATTGGCTTTCTCCCACTCTCTCTCTCTCTCTCTCCTCTCTGTCAGAGAGTCAATCAGTCAATCACTCAGACAGATTCATCAGCATCACCTAAAAAAAAAAAAAAAACCCTCTCAGATAAGCCCTAACACTTTTAGAATAAATGAACTAAATCATGGAGCATATAAAAAAATAACGAGAATCCTCTTTTTATATAAGCGAAAATCATTTTCTGAAAGAGTTAAAAAAAAATTGACTTTATTATATAAATCAGCTAATTAATTTGCATTTTTTCTTTTAGGGTTTAACAATATAAAAGTGAGACAATTTATTGGCTCTTAGCCAAGCTTACTCAATTGAGCGAATTCGCTTTTAAAATCGTATTATACGGTATATTATTTTTTCATAATTAGAAGAAATAAATTATTAATACGATAGCGCTCTTTCGAAAGCCGCATTTTTTTTTATAAACCGGACTGTAAAAAGAATATTTCTGATAGACAGCTGATTTTTTATTTCATGATTTTATTATTTCATCTATTGTATTAGAAGGATGTAATTAGGGTTTTTTTTGTCATCTTAGATAATTTTGACATTATTCTTATTCGGAGACATCTAAAAATGGGTTACTTGTCGATGGTTCTTAAGCAGAATAATAAAAACAATTTCAAATTTTGGGCTTTTTTTTTAAATCTTGGGTTTGAAACAGACTTTTTGCCTCTTTTTGACAAATTTAGGCCTAAGTATTATTATTATTCTCCATAAGAAGTATCATCCTCTCTAATCGATAATCTATAGATGTCCCCGAATATTAAAAACACTGGTCCATTTTTAAAAATATCGTCTATGATTTTTATTTATTCAAATCATTTGGTAGCCAATATACTGTAATTTCAATAAATTTTTGTAGCTCAGAACGGGAAGTCATTCCTAGAACAAAATCTCATTTGGTACACAGACACGCAGTCTAGACTATTTGAAAAGCCGCACTAGTATATAAGCTGAATTTGAATTTTTAAACGTCATTTTCTATTTAACTCATCCCAAAATAAATTCCCAAGGTGGTGCCCTGCCCTTGTAAGACCCAAGCAGTTAAATATTAATTAAGGAAATAAAAAGATACAGCAAGATATGTATTATTTTAAACTTTTCTGGGGACTTCTCAAACAGTAAGTAGTACTTAAATAATGAAATAGTACTTAATTGATTATTATAGTACATTAATTATTATAGTACTAATACATAGTATGATGAATAATAGAGAGAACGCTGATAAAAGTAAAAAAAAAATATTTAAGCTTTCTGTCCATTAGGGAGTACTTTACTTTTATCTCTTTCTATATACTGGGTATATATACACTTTGAATAAGAAAACACTGTATTTCATATGTATTATAATTAATTAGTAGCCAATATAATTTTATCACTCATAACGAAAAGTGAATTCCTGACACTTAGATCATGAAGCTCTAGGGGAATGGGGCAGAATGGATTTTGTAAAACACGAAACGTCACTTAGCTCTAAAATGCAAGAGAAAAAAAATTTTAGAATATCAATCACATCAAAAGGTTAGCCAAGTATAAAACTTTTCACCATCGCTACAAACTTGTTCCTAAGATAATCACTATCGAATAATTATACAAGAAAAAAAAAAACATTATTGCCTTTAAACCGCTATTTATTCAAAAGCATACTAATTAATTTATTTTTCAAAGCCTCTTTACAACTGACATTTTAAAACTTTCTCTTTTTCCATCTCTCTAAATACCTCATTAATTTATTTATTTCAACAAAGTTTTATTGAAATGGCAATTTGCCCAAATTAATAAATAAATATGCGAATGTTTTCTCGGTGGGTTAATTGGGATGGGTGGGGGCGCTTAATTTTCGATCCCTTGGATGCCAAAATAGCCGGCGTTCTTCTTTCCTATCGGAAATTACTTATCGGACCTAATCAATTTCCCAATTACAGGATGGGGAGGGACTAAAAGCTCACAGGCTGCACATACAGGACGACTAATCCCTAGAGATTTGCTCCTCCATGACTAAACCCACTTCTTTTTTTTTTTAATTTTCACTGTTCTAAGGTATTTAGTTGTCTTACGGTGTATTAGAAAAAGCGTTCAATAATCCTATGTTTATCTTTTTATCATTTTTATTTTTGGTTTAACTAAGAATTTATTATTATTGCTTAGGATGCCTATGACTTTACACCTAAATCAAATATTCTATTTATAATAAAAATGCTTCGCATACTATTTATACCCCTTCATAGCCAATTCAATAAAGAGAGTTGAGGATTAATCGGTCGACATTTCAAAAAACGAGATTTCCACCTCTAAAAAACAGATACATACATTTATGTTTTATCATGGGAACTAATTTTAGTACCAGACTATTTCTATTTGCCAAATAATAAATTGATAATATGAGATAATTAATATAAAAACATATAATCAATATTTTAGATTTAGATTATATTAGACACTATTTTGTCTTTTACGTTTGATTTTCTTCCGTTTCTGAATAAATTTCTTATATCCATATTCCTGCGTAAGATTTTAGACATTCTAAACTTGGCGAAATACGGTGAGGTGTATGTCTACTATAGGGACTAAGTTTACGAAATATTTGGATTTAATTCTTTTATCGTGTAAATACAATAAATTATACTAGTAGGAAACAAGCCTAATATTCAATAAATCCTCAGTATCATATGTCTTTTGGGCCCTATTTTTTTAAAATACGTATAACTAAATATGTATTTTTGTATTTACTAGGGTATATTCCCCCCCCCCCCTCAACCCTTTTGACTTTGGCCTATAAAACTCTTTTATTTATAAACTTTGGGATATGAGTTTAATGTCAATGCCAAAATATTATTTTTGAAAAGATTTTGAGGTTTTGTATGCCAAAATAATGCTTTGTCAGTCGAGATACCCTAAAGTTCATTGTATCTTGTATTTAGATACTTTTTTTTTATTATAGTATCTTGCCCAACTCTGTGGCCTAAGATGCCGAAAAGACTAAAAAATTTAGCAAATGAAATCTACTTATTTATATACTTAATATTATCTTTTGGGCTCACTTTTGAATATATTTTCTTCTCTTTGGGCTAAATTTGCGAAAGATTTTCCCTGCTGCTTTCTCAATTTTTTTTTACATATAACCCGACAAAAATATAACATTAAATAATTGTTTATTGGTAATTTATAAATGTCAACACTATCATACCAAAATTGAAACTTTGATCTCTTATAATCAAGACAAGACTTCATCTTTAAATGTCGTCTTTAATCCCATCTCCATGAAAAAAAAAAAATATTATAGTCGCCCCACCCGCTTCACTTTTCCCTTTTCCAGTTCAATTATCCAGCGCTGTTTGACAAGATACTTTAGACTCAAGTCCTTTACATTATCTTAGGCCTTTGACTAAAATTTAACCATCTAATTAAGTCATTCTTCCTCGATAAAAGAAAATATTTTGCAAGAA
Source organism: Euborellia annulipes (assembly GCA_023213315.1). Classification (NCBI taxonomy): domain Eukaryota; kingdom Metazoa; phylum Arthropoda; class Insecta; order Dermaptera; family Anisolabididae; genus Euborellia; species Euborellia annulipes. Next base: position 7,975 of record JAKCPI010029680.1, on the reverse strand, counting down.
AATAAATTCCCCGTGGATTTTTCTTTGAGATAATTATATTAAAGAAACAAATTTGATTATTTTTTTTTATCTCTTTTTTTTAAAGATTTTTATATTTATTTTTTCATGAAAATTAATTTAATATCATTGTTTTTATTTATATTTTTTTTTTTATTCACTAAATAAATTTATTCATTTTTGGTCCTGTATCAACTATTTCATTCTTTATTTATTTATTTATTTTTTGTATTTAAAAAAAAATTCTTTTCGGCTACTGAGGCCATTTAGGGGTTCGGCTTCATTTTACAAATTTAAAATACAGGGTGATTATAAAAGGACTTTACAACTTTGAAAGCACATACATATTTATTGAAATTACTTACAGAATTGAGAAAGGTGTCATTTTGTCACAAAACACTTCAAGTTTAACATATCGTTGGCTATCGGAGGACGTTCCACACGCTGATTGCTAGGGTTAAATAATTGTTTATTTTAAAAAAATATAAAAAATTTTTAATGGAAAGTTTTGTCATTCAAACGTAGAAGAGAATTGAAATAGAGTTCCATTTTCTTTTATAAAAACAATGAAATAATCACTGGAAAAAAGTAATGGATGTGGTTTAACATTGGTACTTACTGTACTTTTTTTTGCCATTTCAGACTCTCTCTGTCCATATTTATTTAGCAATAATTTAAATAAATTTTATTTAGAATTATTGTAATCACTATCCTTTAGATCCTCCTCCCCCACATTCTTTAGATCTCCCTACACCTTTCTCTATTCTCCCTATTAAATTTAAATTTTCTCAACCGTTTGTTTTTTATCTGGCTGTTTTCCATAATCCCGATTATTGACTTATACACATGGTTTTCTCCTATATTTATATAATATATAAAAAAATATAACCAGATATTCTTCAGCTCGAATGAATAAAACCCTTTTTCACATCCTTTAATAATCTACAATAATTAAAAAAAAATATTTAAAACTGACTCTACTGTTACTCTATAACTGAACATTGAAATTGATTAATATTTAATTTAGATTACGTTTTAATTATTTATTATTTTTTAGATGATTAAAAAAAAAATTAAATTTAATATAAAATTCAATTATTAAGTCCAATATTAAGTGACTGAATAGCCTCTACACTTTCCATTATTCATAGAGTATGCTATATCTTAGCCTTGCCTTTATGAGTAAATCAGTCTTTTATACACCGAGGAAGGAAGGAGTGATTTATAGCATGTTCCTCTCGGGAATTAGGTTATGTGACTTCGTGCACGAAACCTGAATAGAAGTCAATCAAGTAGGATAATAATTTGATTGAATGAAAAAATAATAAAATAATAGATTATTTTTGATATTCATATTAGCCTCAAGGCTTATTAAAAACTGTTTTTTAGATGATATAGGTATATACAAATTTTATTCCTTTATTGTTCTTATAATTGAAATTAAAAGAATTTAACTTAATGTTTGTTATGCCCTATGGCTAGCAAGGCCAGAGAGAAAATAAATAAAAAAAAAGACTTCATGTTCTTTCCAAACAAAAGATATTAAACATTTTAATAAATATGTCTCTCGGGTCATAGCGCAGAGATCTTGTGCCTGGGTTCACAGAATCGCTTCCCGTCCCAGGTAATGAAAATTTTTATAAATTTTAAATAAAAGTATTGGATTCATGTCAAAAATTCGATGTTGATCTGTCTGTGAACAAAATATCTCAAGAACGAAAAGAGTTAGTAAGTTGAAATTTTATATTTAAATTAGGTACCCCCCTGGGACGGGACATGAAGCTTTGGAACAAAATCGGCCAAAAAGTACTAGCGCATTTTACTCTTGTACTTCATAGGATAAGAGAAATGGTTGCAATGGTAACAAAAAATAAATATTTTCCCATGTTTATAAATTTTATATCTTGAATTCTAATATATCGGCGGAAACAGGCAGTCCGATGATTTTATTTAAGCCATTTGGATACCAAAGATATATAGGTTTATAAGTAGGATTAGCATACGTTCGAACAGTCCGGATTTGGAACACGTGACCGGTTCGGAGTCCAAAATTGAGAAATGCCCGGATTTTACTAATATATACCGTAATAATATATAGATCAATATAACCACTTATATATTAACATGTAATCTACTGTATGTAAATATTTCATGGAATTTAATTAAATAATGTGAATTAAAAAGGATTAATTATAATAAATTTGTAATTTATTAACCCCATAATACTTATTTTTTAATTTAAAAAATCTTATAAAACAAGCTAAGTTTGATAATATTTTTCATGTCTCAGGTTAGCTAAAAAATCAGTGCCTAATTTTCAAAAATTTTTCCATATCCAGGGGGTCCAGATCTCCGGAAAGTCGTCTGTCCAGATCTGACCTCAATAAATTCTAGTAACCCTATTGATAAGGATTGTTTACTCTTTTTTCGCTCAGGGGCCCACATCTTGTGGGTACGTGGATGGCGACCACGAGCTGCCCGAGCTGGGACAGGCAGTCTTTCAGTTCTTTGTATGTCTGTCTCTTCCTTCCTCTTTTCAACAGGCGTCAGACCGTGCGACGGGCCGGCCTATTCTATTTCTTCCAAAAAAACGCGTGGTAGGGCTGGAGGGTAAAAGTGAGGTCCGCCGACCCCGCAGGAATAAGGCGAGGACAGAAGAAGAGTTTTTTACTCTTTTTAATGAGTAAAAAAAAAAATATTTTATTTAAAGTCCCTAAAAATCACTTTAATGGCTAATTAATTATTTAATTTAATTTATTTTTTGTAACACATCATAGAGTAGTTAAAAAAACTTTCCTGTCAGTTTAAGAGCCTAATAAAATGTTCGTTCGTTCATCGAAATTGCAAGTTTTTTTTTTTGCCGTGAGTTAGAAACGGGAGAAAACGTATATCTAGTCCGAACAGGAATCAAAACGAGCTCTCAGACTAAGTGGTGATAATTCACCGTCTAGGTCACCGTCCGTCGCCTTCTCTCCTCTCGGTTGTCTTTCTTCTAACTGACAGAATATCTCCCATCTCCTCTTTCTAATATTCATTACCATTAAATCAATACTAACTATAATAAAACTATATACATATAAGCTCCCCCCCCTATATAATAAAAAAATTTTAATTAAATATTAATCAATAAAACGCACTCTTCGAAAATAATCTGTTCTGATTGTAAAATAGTAGATATTAAGCTTATAAATAGTTTGGATTAAATGGCCCAGGTGAAAAGAGATATAAGCATGGGCGCAGACTCCATGGGGCCCAAGGGACTCGACCGCCCCCCCTCCCACTGTTGAGGGAAGAGGGGCCCAGGACCCTAGAAACAAATACAATTATTCGTATAAAAAATTAACTAATAAACCGTTGAAAAACATCTCTATTTTTTCAATTAATAATTTAGTTAGCAATCACATTTTTTTTAATTATGAGTTATTTACATTAACGAGTGATTTTAATAAGCAACGACGGGGAAACCCTATTCGCCATAATAATCTTAACAAAAATACTAATACAAAACGTAGACACTTCATTATCGTATATTTATTTATTTATTTATTTTATTCTTTTATTTTAATAAAATGAAAAATATTATTTTAATTTAAATATATTTTAATTATTTCCTTAAATTTTTATTATTTTATTTTTTATTTTTGTTTGACAGTGAGAGAGAGGTGAGGGTGGGTGGTCAAAAAAGGGTTGAAACCTGAGCCTACCTTCCCTGTCTTTAAAATTTTTAAAAATTATTTTTCTGATTTAACAACAAACAAACAATAAAAATCACATAAATATGCAAAATATAGCTTAAATCGCTAAATATGCAAAATATGCATTTATAAGTATATGCATATATATAGCATATAGTAATATGCAAAATAAGAATTCTCTGGGTGGGTTCTGATACCCTAAAAAGGTCATATAACAAAAATTTAAAGGATAGCTTTTAAGAAAAAAAAACAAAAAAAAACATGCATTATATGCATATATATTGTTTAAATCAATTTACTATATGGTTTAAAAAATGTGCCTGGACTCCAATATACGGGTATATCCTATTTTATAAAGTACTATATCGATCAAAATCTAAGACTTAAGATACCGAAAAGACTTATAAAAATAGCTAGAAGTACGAAAACGAGAGAGGAAATAAATAAATAAACTTAAATAGCAATGATCAGAAATCAACTGAATTTGAGTGATCTATTCAAGAAACACTTAACATAAAATGATCATCAAACTAACTTTAACTTCCCATTTTGAAATAAAAGCAACGATCTCTGACCTGCTTAATATTTTTTATTATCGATAATTATTGCATCAATAACAAGAAACAAGTTTGTGAACATTTCAGGACATCTCATATCAGATCTTCGCCACTTGTTCTACCTTCTACGTGCCTCTACTGGTAATCCTCGTACTCTATTGGAAGATCTTCCAGGCGGCCCGAAAACGAATCCACCGACGCCGACGTCTTGCTGCAAGTGCAGCAGGTGTCAGTGTCGGGGTCGGTGTCGGTAGTGGAACCGCCTCCACCGTAGTTGGGGTAGCCACTTCCGCGGCAGGCGGAACCACCACCACCTCCTCCGAAGTAGAAACTCCGCCGGGCACCAAGGTCAGCCTCAACACTTGCTTATTATTTCTTATTATATTCAATATCGAAAGGGGAAGGCAATCCAAACATTTTCTTTTCCACTTGTTAAATAATGATTTTGCCTGGTGAGGAGAGGTTATCATCTCTTTTCCCGTGTTTAACTGTTACCTGTTGCTGGGAAAAGAGGAGTTGAAATACTCAACCACAACCTACAAGATGAATGAATATTTAATCAGAGTTATTTCTAAATTTAAAAAAATTTTTAACCAAAATTTGTAACTAAATGTCTTAAATAAAATCATCGCACTACCTGGGATCCAAACCCGCGACCTTTGACTTAGAAGGCAGGCGCGCTACCAACTACACCAAGCCCGAGAGATATGAGACAATAGACAATTAATACACTATATTTAATTATAGAAATATTTTTAATGCCATATTAATCATTACACCTTTGAACTATGGCTGAGATGTATGGATTAGCTTCTAATGTGTGAAATCGAGAGCTCGCATCCCGTCCCAGACGAAAAAAATGTATTTCATTTGAAATAAATATCAAAGGGGTCTAAATGGCCTCAGACAAATTAAAAAAAAAAAAAAAATCATTCCGGAATAATCTCATTCTGGAAATAATCTCAAGGTTAACCTTTCACGCCTTCATATGGAATCATTAGACAAACATATTTGCTTTCTTGCGTGGCGGTTGCCTATGTCTCAGGCGCCAAAAGGAATTAAGCAGAACAAATGTTAACTTTTTTCCAATTATATAACAATTAGCAAGTAAACTCAGTTAATCCTTATTTATAATTTTTTTTTTCAATTAATTGAGATTGCAGAGAAGATATATATATTTATAATATGTTTCAATAATATTTGAACCTTACGTGAAAAGAAAGTTAATAGATGCCTTTATTTAAATTAACACTATGATCTTTTTATTTTTAAATAAAAGTCTTTTGTAATGTCACAACCGAATAAATAGAATTTCAATTCAGCTATACATTTTACATTTTTTTAAGCAATAATGCATTGATGTGTTAATTAAATTTCCTCGGATACCCTATCAACTTCCTAATTTTTTTACTCTTAAATTTATTTCTTTTCGAACTTTTATTGCTATCTAATTTTAATGGATTAATGAAGATTAAAATTCTGGTGTGTTGATAGCACAGTAGACAACTTCGGTATTTCAAAGTTGTATTGTTGCTTGCCGCACCAAACTTTTTGTGTACACGTATATTTAGTTTCCGACAGTACCGTATATTAGAAAATATGATATAAAATTTATAGACATGAGAAAATTTTATATTTATTTACCATTTCTACTATCGTTTTTTAAGAAATATAAGATTAAGTTTAAAATTGTTGTGTGCAAATTGAGAAAATCGAAAAAAACTTCACACCAATAAAGCATTAGAACTCTGACCGTAACCTTATTTTCGTACCCAACATATGTACCCAGACATATGTACGTACATAAGACGCACAGTTCGTCTTATGTACGTACATAAGTGCGTACATAAGTAGATACATGCTATCTGGGTAAGGGAAAATAAAAAATAATTTAAAATGATCAAGTACCCGATTTTATTTTGTGCTTGAGAAAATGAAATTTACTTTGATAGAAGAAAGAAATGCCACTTCACATTTACTTCCTAAATATTTCTAGTTTTAGTATTGTCTTTAGAGATTAAAAGGAATTTTTCTTTCATCATATATTCACTATAAATACTAGTAGTTTCCATTAGTTGAGATGGTGTTTTGTCAGCCTTTTTTGCTTTTATTTTGTATTGTACAAAAAAAAAAAAAAAAAAAAAAAACTCTTCTGAATAGTTTTTAAACCCTTTTTTGAAGGGCTCTTTCGTCTCATCTAATTCTAATGTATTATAAATCTTGTTGAATTAGCATTTCATGTTTTACTGAGCTCCATTTCCTCGAGTGGTCAGACGATATTTAATTACTCAATTAAATAGACATTTTTCATTTGCTATAAAATGGTAATTCTGACCTAATTTTATTTTATTTATTGCCTCGTGAAATGGAATTATAACAAAAAAAAATATTTATTGCAATAAAAAATATTAATTCTGATTTTAAGTAAAATGATAATTTTTCATTAAAATGTATTTTTACTTTTCTAATTAGAATCGAATTCTTTAAAAAAAATTCAAAAGAATCTTTTTTTATCATAATATACTTTCTTATTTTTATCATTTCAATAATTTTTTTTTTTTTTTTAATTTCTCTTTTTTCTTGACTTCTTTCCCTTAGGGTAGTTTTATTTTAATTTCTGCTTTGTTTTAATATAATTATAATAAGTAAAACTTTAGAATCAAAACAAATGCACAAAAATTTCGAGAAATATTTAATAAAGGTGGCATGGGCGTAGCCAGGGGGGCATTGCCCTCCCCTGGCTTGTCCTAAAAATTAAAAAAACAAACAAACAAATATATATTTTTCCCATTGGTAATTTTTTTCAACGCCCCAATCCACTACATTAATTTAATTTTTTTTTTCTCTAAATAAATAATTAATAATCTATGTATATATTAATTGCAAATCCCCCTCTCGCCCTAACGAGGGGTTGCCCCCTAACAAGATGTCTGGCTACGCCCATGAAAGGTGGCATCTCTGATTTTGGTATAATGGTCTATTTTACATAAGTAACTTTTTTTTTACTTTTTTTTATCTCACTACTCCATCTTATCTTATTTTCCCATAAATTTAAATTAAGTTTTTAAATATTTTAAAGCCTTATCAAAATGAACTTGATAGGCACATCCCAATTTCCTTGGAGAAATATGAAAAACTCTTAAATATTTAATAGGATTGCTATTTTTATATTTTGCTTTTATTTTTATAGAGAAGCTAAGTTCTTTCAAAAAGTGTTATATAGAAAAATAATAGCATGTTATGTCCATATTAGATCACTTTTTGATTAGTCATTAACGAAGAAATTTCTTTCTTTTTTTTTTATCATAAATATTTTTCAAGTGATTAAGAGTTTGAGAAGGTCATCAGAAAAATTGAGAGCGATAAAGAGTAATCGATTCTTTAATAATAAAATTATTAATATCTTTTTGCTGTGCTGAATTCTCAAGGGTAAAACCTTTCAATGGGAAAACTTTTTTCTGATTGTCATAAAAGTACAATTTAAAAAAATCAAATTCTTTTTTTTTTTGAAATAGCTAAGGGAAAAAAATTGTTTTCGACAAAAAATTAACATTTCTTTTTTATTTTATTTAAGGTGCGCGTCTCGGGGTGCTAATTTTGGGACTTTCCAGCGGCCACAATTTTGAAGCTATCGACCTCAATTTTTTTTTTAAATTAAAGCTATTTAAAATATCTACAACAGCTGCCACGAGGATGAAGAGAAAGCGGTTGCTGGAAATTGCGAGA
>JAKCPI010029679.1:0-29268 GCA_023213315.1 Euborellia annulipes | reverse complement strand
TCTAAATATAATCAAATTACTTTTTCTTCTTCTTAGGTCTAGTCAAAGACCTGTTTAATCCAGAGACGCCTTTCCACCTCTTTCTTGGTCAACCACGACTTCTCTTTCCTCCAGGAACGTTGTCATGGATTTTCCTCACCAACCGGTCCTCATTCATTCTTAATACGTGTGCACTCCACTCTGTCCTCTTCCTTTTGGGCCCATGAGCTAGCTCTTTGGATCTTGCACTTCTCCCTGATATCTTCTATTCTTAAATCTGTCCATCCTTGTCTTAGCCACGATTCTTCTCAATGTTTTCATTTCGCAGACTTCAATTAAATCTGTGTTTTGGTGGTGTCAGCTCTTGTTTCGACCGCGGATGTTAGTATTGGCCGCACCACGCTCTTATAGATGCGAACTTTTGCTTCTGTACCCAAAAACTTGTTCGACCATTCTTGTTCAACCTCGTGATTATCAAATTACTATTATAAATATAAATGTGTGGCCTCAGATTTGGATCCGTTTCTCCCGATGACTAAAATAGCAGTCTGAGTGAATCCAAATAACCAAATGCCGTGCTGTGGTCCAGTGGTAGGGCACACTGAGTGCAAATCGGTGGATCTGTGGTCTAACTCAAGGCGGCACCCTATCTTTTGTCGGCTATTTGGTTTAATGAATATTAAATTGTATGGATTTTCTTCACGGCCCTAAACGTGATATATATAATTTCGTATTTATTATAAATATAATTATTATAAAATTTACAGTTAATAAGTTGTGAGCATCTCTCTATTTGTTGTTATCTATCAAGAGCTACAAAATGAACAATTTTAATTTTGACCAAAAAGTGAAAGTTTTTACTTTTTAATCTCAACCATCCACATAGAAGCTGTACTGTTCCTATTTTTAACTCCAAGCATTCAATAAGAGGCTCGGGCCTATGATTGGCCAATAAATATACATATTATGTATGACTCAAAATACCTTAGAATTTTTTTTAAACATCCGGAAAACATTATATTTCGCTTCTTCTGCCGTACTTTATTCTTTATGCCTGCCCCTACCACTTCTTACCTCTTTCTCAATCGATATGCGATTGGAAGGAGACAACAATTCTCGAATAAAAAATTGCCTTTTATATTCTGATTCATCTTTCAATTTTTTTTAAACCTCTTCTTTTTTATTCTAATTTAAAAAGAAACTTTTAAAATAATTAGTTTCCAATTTTTAAAGATAGATGTTTTGTTTTAATCGTCGTTTTAAATGAATGAAACATTTTCAAAAGACAAATTGGTCATTAAGTATATGTGAATTAGAACTCTATTATACTCTATCTAAAATAGGAGTCTGTATTCAATTTCTATTCAGTTTTTTAATTAATTAATCTCATTTCATCAGCGCACTCAACTATCCAGAAAGAGTCATAAAATAAAACAGGTTTAATTAGTTTGATTTATTAAAAGTATATTGATTTTATAAATTTCATTTTATAGTGCAATATTTAGGCGTATCAGTTAATTAAAATCTAACGAATGTGATTTGGATCTACAAAATCCATTGTAATTATTATGAAACTAACGAAGTTTAATAACAATACTTGGAGCGGAATGTTTAAATGTTCATACTATATTAACGAAGATTCATTTGATCGAATATCATTTGATATAGGTTTTTTTTTTTTTTAATGGAAACAATTAATTGATGTTTAATAAAATAATATCAAATTCGCATATTTAAATAATTCACGAATTCATGTTATTTGCCCGCACACGAAATAGGCACAGTGTATTTTTTTACTTTCTCTTACCTATATATGTTAATATATAGAGAGAAAGAATTGGTTCCATGCTAAAAAATTCGATGTCGAAATTTTGATGGATATACACATTTTGAGGTCCCCTGAGACCAAAAAAGTGGTTTTCGCAACATGGTCGTCTCTGTGTCTGTCTGTGTGTGTTCAATTTAAAGCATGAAGAAATTGAGCTAGGAGGTTGAAATTTTATATTTAATACCAGAAGCAGGAGGTTTACTCGGCGTGTAGTTGCAGGTGGAGATGCAAAATAAATAAATAAATAAAATTTATTGTCAGGATTTTTTATTATTGACGACCAACCGCAGTAAATTGGTTTAAGTTAGGCATCCCTTGGAGGTGTGAAAATAAGATTTTGATCAATATCTGTTCAAACTAAATATATGACTACACAAAAAATCTTGTGTGACAATCACAGGACACAAGTTTCGTATCGAAAGTAAGAGAAAGTTGTGTGCTGTACGACCATCACACATAATTTTAAAACTCTTGTTAAATTCAAGATCATTAGTATTTACCAGTGTTTATTGATTTATTGAACAGAAATCAACGCAACAAACTGAAACTGGACAACCTGTCACTGCCGAGTCCAGAACGCCATCGGCCTCTACGCCACCAATATAGCTCAGACAACATGCACGTGCCACCATTCAACATTCCAAATCTTCGTATTGAACAACGGAAGACCTCGAGCGCTGAGGACATGGCGCGCAAAAACTCCACAGGTACAGCTGCTTACCAGTACTCCTACAATCAGCAACAACAGACTTGGCACGCCCCAGGTCTCGCCTTTACCGGCAAGACAAGCAGCGCCGAGGAGATGCCCACCTCTTATCAACGTGCAGGTGCAGGTACAGTGCGGATCTCTTGTTGCTTCCAACTCGCACGAGCTGCCAAACGTTACCATTTCTTGTTCATGCTTCATAATTACCAAATTATAAAACCCACACATAGGAGAAAATTTTATCAAAGAATGAGGAAAATTGAGTTAATTATTAACTTTCATTGAATATCTTTGATCTATGGCTCAAAAGTAGAGCATTATCTTCTGGTGCTAAAGATCGAGGGTTAACATCCATCGCAGTCTCATCGCATCTTTTCAAACTCAAGTTTCGGCTTGTTTTTTGGGCGAAACCGAAACTACGGCCGAAACCAGGATTTTTGGCCGAAACCGAAACTTCGGTCGGTTCCTAATTTCAAACTTATAGAACTAACTATAAAAAAAAATTTGTCAAATTTTTCAAACTTGGAAATCCCGAGTTCTACTCTTGGGAGCACTAGATGGGTAAAAATATTTACATCATTCTAAATGAAAAATAATATTTCCATTAAAATTTACTTAGTTACAAAATTTTTAATATAATAACGTTATTTACCCTTTATATTTAACACGAACGACCGACGAAACCAGCCCATTATGGCTTTATGCTAATCGATATTATCCCCATTTGAATTTAATGTTGATCGTAAAAAAATAATTTTTAACAGTTCCAGACTTTTTTTTTTATTTTGCCCATTTAGCCCAGTTTCGGGCTTGAAAAATTATAATAAACTTTTTTATTATCTTTTTAATATAATGAAAATGACTTTAATAATTTAATAGTTTATCGTAACTTTAAATCAAACATTGGCAGCTCAGATACTGTTATTTTTTTCACACAATATTCCCTATTTTTTATTTTGTTAAATTTTTTATTTTATCTATTTTTTTATTCATTTTTTTTTCATGCTAAATTTTTTATGATAATTTCTTTTCTAGGTTCTTCTGATTTAAAATTTCCCTTCATATTGTTGTAAAAAATTCATGCTTTGCTCCTTATGTTCACATTTTTTTTTTTTTTTTTTTTTTTTTTTTTGTTCTTTCACTCTTTCTTTTTATTATTATTATTTTTTTAATTTTATCATGACCCATCCACCTCAAAGCGTCAAGGTAATTGTATATTATTCTTAGTCTTTGATCCTTGGTTGGCCCTCGACTGAAAGTTCAACCCTGCACACCTGCCTGGTTGGTCTCTCCGATTGTGACGTGAGTTCCACTGTAGTTTTTATGTCTTAGTTTTACATCAAATACGAAAAGTCCATTTCCATTTCCGGAAAAGAATTTCAATAATTGATAAGTTCCTCTCAACTGCTTTCAATGTTTTTAAGAAAAATGAAGTAGACATAAGAGAACATACATCGACTATCCTTCAACCTGGCTGAAATCTCCATTCCACTTTTTCCTGATAGATTATTTGCACTTCTTTGACCCTTATTCCTTGCCCTTGCGCCCTTGTCGTTGGTCGTGATCCCTGGTTCCGTTGTCCCGTGCTTCGGCCTGGACACTTCATCAGGAGGTTGGTGGTTCGGCGCATCGCCTTCGAGCCCCGACAGCAATTTTCTACGTGTACACAATGCGTTCCCGAATCGACGCCTCTCGGACAACGCGTTGATGATGCCACCGAAAATCCGGATCGCACCGTCATGTGCTTCGAGTCCTGGTGGAACTCCTGGCGGCGGTCTTCCCATTCGTCGACATTCGAGCATCGGTCCACAAGAACGTCGGGGAAGCACCGTTAATCTATCACCACCCACCGTGAGTACCTCATCGACCCAAAAATACTTTCTATCTAGATTCAAACAAACCCAAAAAAATACATTTGTAAATAACCATATACACGATTTTAACTTTCTATATTTTTTAAATTTATTCAATCTGGTCTAGTTCCCAGGGGTAGATTAGATCTTTAACTTCCATTTACATAATCTTTTTTACTCATACGAAAGAAATAATTTCACTCATTCGACAGCCGTTGGGTTTTGAAGCCCTGCGCTACGCCGCTTGCCTTGCTTTTACGCTTTCGTCTTGTTGCATTCCTCTTGAAGAATTGAAGAACTTTTCGATATTAAGGATCTCTCTCTCTCTCTCTGTAGGCGCTTGATTCTTTACGCGATATTTGCTTTATTCTAATATGATTGTCGGATAACAAGATTTCATTTGAATAGGGAAATATTTGAATTTCGATAAGTTGATTAAAATAGGCTGTTTGCGTCAGAGCCTTCATTTTCTCCAAGTTTATTGTTGCGTAACAATCGATTCAAATAATTGCATTAAAATCATTCACGACTTGATTATTCTTATTAGACAATTATATATTCTCTAAAAAGAAAGAAGACATTGAAATAAAGGGCTAAATTTTAAATAAGAGAAAATATTTTATGTTTACGATGGAAGAAATTTTCACTTTTATAAATCAGTGAAAATAAAGGAAAACGTATAAGGATGATTAAAAATGTTTTTTTTTTCTTTTATTTGGCCCATTATCATTAAAAATTATAAATTTGTTCAATTTTTATACTGGCCGTGAGTATTGAATTGGGGAAGTGCACTTAATTTGTACCACTTCCATTATTGTACCACCAACATTCCTGCTATTGGCCTACTAAGCGACTAGTGACAATAAAACTAATTTAACAATCTATCTTAAAAGATACTGGTTTGAGGTTTGAGGGGCTTATTGTTGACATGGAGTGTTATAACGAAACACTTCGAAATCATTTTTATCACATAGCCTACTGGTTCAATGACAATTGGACATTTGCTTAAGTGGTAGAATATAGGCGCACTTTCCCTACGCCCATCACGCTCTTCCTCGGGACCTGTGGAGAGCGAAACGTCGATAGCGAAATTCTACTTTTTTATTTTTCCTTGACTGACTTCATTCCATATATTATATTTATTTTTTTTTAAAAATCGTGAAAATTAACCCCACTTTACTGAATGAACAAGGTCATAATAGTAATGCATTTAGTGAGAGAAAAGCCGTCCGCCCACGGGACAACTCAACAGAGATACGAATTTATTTTGTCCTAAAATATATCAAATAAGTTAGACATAACTAGCCCCCCCTCTCTTTTTTCCTTCCAATTCAATTTTCAACTTGCAATATTTTTTTTGGGGTATCCTCATTCTGTCAATGGTGGCCTCTTAAAATTAATCAAATAAATTATTTTCGTCCTCTTTATTATTAATATAATAATTCAAAAGGAAAGTGTTTTCTCATCCTATAAACCAGTAAGTGGGAGGGTATGTTCTCTTTTGCTCAGATCATCGAAATCGCCTCCCTGTTGCTTTCTACGAGCAAAGTGAAAAGAAAAAAACAGAAATGGTTGCCGATGTAATTAGAGGCATCTTCACAGTGTTTATGTGAGATAAAATTTCTGAAATTCAATATTTATAAATTCACAGCATCAATTTTCTACTTATCCTAAAATTCAATAAATAATAGTTGAAAGAAGCAGACAGCCAGGTAATGGCTGCCATGAAATAAATAGAACAGCAACTTTATTTCTTCAAATTCCAAAATTCATTTTATTATTAAGACAGTTTTTTTGGGCATTGATTTGATTAAATGTGTATTGAAATATTTATAAATATATTTATGAATAATAAATTGGGAAATCTGATGACTTTAAGGACATATTTTTCTTGTGTAGTTATTATCGAGTTATTTACGGAAATATTGGAGAGGCGAGTCAGCCCCGTTCTAAAAGATTTGGATAAAAATATTTAAGCGTGGGCTTAAGATTTCAAAGGTTCCAAAAATGCTTCGATAATGACTAACTATATAGATGGATTGGATTTTACGAACGATTGCTCCCTCTCAGCCACCCGGCCCACACCTTTCGACAGATCCCGGATTACCCAGTCGGAGGAAATGCTCCTTCCCAGCCACCTGGGAAGTTCCTCGGTTACCCAGTCGGAGTAATCCTCATTTTTAAAGCACATTGGCTCCTTTTTGTCTGTGGGGTGAGATTTTCTCCCTATTTTCTACCCTAAGAGGAGACTTTGGCAATGTTTGAATTATTTGCGGCAAGCTGGACTCAAACCCGAGTCGTATTAAGACTTCAGATCCGAAATCCACAGCTTAGCCTCTTGCTTCCTCTTTAACTATATAACAAAATGTTATTCAATGAAAAATTCTGCCCTTATACTCCAAAATAAGAATAAATTTTACGATCCTAAAATTTTGAAAATAGTTTTTTTAATTCATCTCAAGAGGAAAAGAAAATTTTCTGTCTTATCTAGTAAAGAGATCAGATTTGGCTTTGTTTTTTTTTTTTAGAATAGAGCAAAGCTTTTGGAGCGGCTTAGAGCTAGTGGCTTCGGAATTGAGCAAGTGATAAGGAGGCATGGGAACGGGCCCCCATGAGCCCCCTTGAGTTTCCCCGGGGGCCTCGGGCCCGATGTGCCCCGCATGATGCTAGCTGTCTTTTCCCTCACACAGGGCCTGCACTACAGTTCAGTTTCCAGGGAAGGATCCAGCCTCTCCGTGCCATCTGCGTATGTAAGTCACACACATGATGGGCTCCTCTCTCTTTCTGTCTCTCTCTTCTCTCTCTGTCTTTATTACACACATACCTGCTCTTTTTATCTGCTCTCTTTCTATCTATTATGTTGTCCCATGTTTGGTTGTATGTTTCTATGTTCAGAGCCGTCACTTATCAAAACTAAAAATCACTAACAATTTAAAGAAAATTTAAAATTAAATAATAATAGGATACTTGATAATAAAGATGCATGGATTGGAGATCTAAACCGAGTCTCGTTTTTTTAAAAAGACTCGTTCAATTATTTTTCTTACTGATTGCGAATCATTTCAATAAATTTTATGGAATGAATAAACATATCTATCGTAATAAATAAAATTTTTCTTTATTCATTCCATATTCATTTTTCATTATAGTAGAATTAAATATGCATTATTAGAGAGAAATTTTAGATTGAAGCTAATTTTCCAATTTATTTCAAGTACTCAAGTTTTCATTTTTTTTTTTTTTTTTTTTTTTTTTGAATGTGATTTATAATGGAATGGCTTAAAATTGAAAAATTATAAATGCATTAATTGCTTGAGTTATGAATGAAAAAAAAAAAAAAAAACCGAAAGTGAACTAAATGATTTCAGGAATGTAAGTATAATAAAAATGAAAATGGAATAGAAAACTTAGATAAGCTTATTTACCTTAGTTTTTAGTTGATTAGTTGTTTTTTAAATTTTAGTTATTCTTAAAAACTTGTTTGATGGTTTGTCGTAATTATCTTTTTTTAAAAAATATAATATTTATAAAGAACTCGGGGTTGCCCTATTCTACCTCTATAACAAAAATATTTAATCAAGAATGCTTAAAAAAAAAAAAATGCCTGCTTATCATATAACCACTTGGCCTCTCAATAATAGGTTAATTATTTTTTTTTTCTGAATTTTGTTAATAAAAAATTTTGTAATTTCTCCTTCGAGAAGAGGAACCTTCCTCGATCTGTAACTTTTAATTATTATTATAAACTAGCGTGATTATTATCCTTTAGGATCGATTGAGTTCATGCTTGAACTTTTAATTAAATCTATTTTGACAGATCCTCTATCATTATTAATTAATTAATAGAAACTAGATATTACAGCCCATCTAACGTTTATATTCCATATTAATTGAATACATAAAATATTAATTGAATATAACATATTATAATAGTATAATTTAATTTTGACAAAAACTCAACCAGGGGTGTAGTTATAACTGTTGGAAGGGGGAAATATGGAAACTATCTTCTAATTTGCAAATAAAGCCCAAATTTAATTAAAAATACTTTTAATCGTGCTACATTTTACAAGAAACTACACTGTACGGGTTAGCCCTTAACCGACCATTGCCCGTAAAAATTTTTGAATACCCCCCTCCCAGGATTTTTGAATCCCTTAAGTTAATTAATTTTCGATATGTGCTCGATTGTTATATAATACTATTTGGTCATTCTGTTCCCGTTTCCGGCCCGTACAAGTGCCAAATAAAAAAATTACCCTTTAAAGTTAATTTCTATCTCATATTTTTCTTAGGTCCGGTTTCTTTATCATTAGTTAAATAGCTGTCTCTGGGTTAAGATACTTATAATCTTGACTTTCAAGTCTTTTCACATTTTGTTAATTTAAAAAAAAAATCTTTGGAGCGAATTTAGAGAAAATGGAAAAAAAACTGAAAAAGTGCATCAGTAAAGTACTAGTACTCTTTGGTCGATTTTGTTCAAAAGCTTCGTATCACGTCCCAGAGGGGTGCCTAACTTAAATATAAAATTTCAACCTCCTAGCTCTTTTCGTTCTTGAGATATTTTGTTCACAGACACACAGACAGACAGACCATGTCGCGAAAACCACTTTTTTGGATTCAGGGGACCTCAAAACGTGTATATCCATCAAGATCTCGACATCGAATTTTTGACATGAATACAATACTTTCTCTATATATACATATATATAGAGGTAAGAGAAAGTAAAAAAAAAAACTTGCGATCTGAGGTCTGGGATAGTAGGTCTCTTAATAAACAGGCGAAATTAGAAATATATGGGTAAATCTCAATTATAAAGCCACTCACTAACTTCACTATACCACAAATATATTTTTTTTTTACAGCCATTTTATTAATTAATTAATATATTTAGAATAATGGAATAATGGAACGTGGGCCTCTATTATATTTAACCAGTTTTACTTTCTCTTGCCTATATATATATATATATATATATATATATATATACAGTATGCTATATAGAGAGAAATTATTGTATTCATGACAAAAATCGATGTCGAGATTTTGACGAATAAACACGTTTTGAGTTCCCCTGAGTTCAAAAAAGTGGTTTTGTAACATGGTCTGGGTCTGTATAAGCATGAAGGAAATGAGCTACTAGGTTGAAATTTTATATTTAAGTTAGGTACCTCCAGGGGACATAACACGTAACTTTTGAACAAAATCGGCCAAAAAGTACTAGTACTTTACTGATGTACTTTTTAGTTTTCTCAAAACTTGCTGGAACGATTTTGATTAAAATTCATAAACCCAACTAGTTTTTAGATGTCGAAAAGACTAATAAAAAAATCAAACAAAATGTGAAGTTAGGAAAATAAAGCTCTTATTAAGATGTGAAATTCATTAAACTTCCCTTCGTGTAAACTTAATTGGCCATAAATGAAAAAACACATTTTTTGTAATCACCAAGAGAAGGGATGTTCGAACTTATTGAACATTTGTTAGCTGACTAAATTTGCTACTAGACTATAGAGGATGGACAACCGGTCTTTAGAATGGATAGGGTCAGGTTATGAAATGGGATTACCAATTTGGTGTCAGAAGCTTTTTAGGTAAATAAAGGCGACCACACACGTAACTGCAAACTTAACAAGCATGCATGTGCAATATTTTTGTACAAGCAAACTGTTGCGTCTATAGGAGTATTTTGCGCAAGCATTTTAATTGTGCAAGCCGCTTGATGCTCGAATGAATTTTAATCATGCACAAGCATATTTGCGCGCAAGAAAAACTCTTTCTATGCATGTCCGCCATTTTATAGTCGTCTTGACATTTGATATTTATTTAATATAAAGTATATTAATTCATTTAATATTTCAATTTAAATATTAATATTTATTATGCCTTTATTTAAAACAAGTAAGGATTTCTTGTTATCTTCGAATAAATTTGACATTTTTAGGTTAATTTTCGGAATATGGTCTCCCTTTTGCACAAGCTTGTGCCGTGTGGTGTCGAAGAGAATTTGTCCATGTTTGTACAAAAAGATTCCACAAGCATGCTTGTCAAGTTTACAGTTACATGTGTAGCCGCCTTAAGAATAACTTAAAATGAACTTTCTCAGTTCATTGAATTAAATTAAATTATAAAATTATTTATTTTACCTGGATTTAATTAAAACTCTAATAAACATTTTAAAAAATTAACACTTCATTAAATCTTAATTAAATAATAAAAAAAAATATATATATATTATTCAAAGATCTTAACAACTCGAAAAACTCTTTTAAAACTTTTTTAATTGTAATTAAAAAAAAAAAAAATGAAATGTTTAAAAAAAAAAAAAACGTCGGCGGCTCTGATTGTATTTTTTTCGTTTTTTATTTTTTGTTTGTTTTCTATTCTCTCTGGTAATACTCGTAGTTAATTAACCAATTAATCACCAGTATCAGTATATAATTGAGTGATCTCACAGCAATTCTGTACTTTTCTCTATGTCTCCTTCTGTAGATTGATATCGCTGCCTCTGTAATTCCTGATCCCCGCTCTCTCTCCCTTTTGCGCTCGTGACGTCATCGTGCTGGTGTGGTGCCATGAATGCCTTCGTTGTCTCGTCTAACAATTAATTTATTTCTCTTCCAGCTTAGCTTACGACTATAAATATTTTTTTTTAATTAATACATATTTTATAAGTAATAACATAAAATATGAATATTTAAGAGATAAAATTTAATCTTAAAAAAATAATAATAATCAAATAAATATAGCGTTATTTTATTTTATATCTAATTATATAAAATTAACTAAAGATAATAATGATAATAATTTTTGTCATAAAAAATTATTTTCCAGCTTTTTTTTTATCTTCATCATCATCATTCATCATCATCATTCATCATCATCATCATCATCATCATCATCATTATGTAGAGTAGCCAATTAAATTTTTTTTTAGATCACGGCTTTCACTCTTTTCTATTATGAAAATAAAATCTTAGTGTTCACAAGAGTTCAAGAATTTTGAAAAGTCTTTTTACAGGAATAATACAAAATAGTCAAGATGCACGGATTAGAATTACTTGTTTTTTTGCTCTTCTATTCGAACAAAAAATTTAATCTCTTTTTTCCTAATCTTTTAGAAGGCTTGTTCTTTCAAGATTTCAGGATATATGGGGCTTTAAAATATTTATTTGAAAATCCTTTATTTATATTTACCATCTCAACAATAATATTAAAGACAAATATTCTTCTTTTATTTCTTTTTAGATATTCAATATCTCAATATTTCTAAAATTCTTAACTCAGGGGCTCACGTTTGGTAAGTGGATGTCGTCCACGAATTACCCGAGCCAAGGCTTGCATATCTTCTCTTTTTTTCTTTTAAATCAGTCATTTTATTATTCTATTGTTTTTTCTTTTTAAACCCCAGCCCTGGTTTTATGCACTCAGCATAGTGACCATTATTTTATAGGCCCACCAATTAAGCGAGATTTGGTCGATATCCTTTATCCTTGGTGATGGATCCTGAAAAATTACATTGATTAAAATAAAATTAGATGGTAATTCTTTTTAGCAAAAATAGAATTAATTTAGAGTGATTAAATTCATATTTTCCTGATCTCCATGTGTCAGCAATAACAAGCAATCAGGAAACCCAGCTCATTACTTAAGTAAATGAATATTTCTTTTTGTCTTTTGGTCGGGAACATTTTCCTCGATTTGGTCTTTTAAATTGATGATGTAATCAATCTACCTTCACATCGTCAGAATAACTAGCCAATGTAATTCCTCATCCCTAAGCTGCTTTTGTAGTATTCCTAAGAACTCTATATGAATTCTCATTCAATTTTAATTTTATTCTACTAAAAAAAATTTGCTTCTTATTTATTTTAATAATAATCAGGCATGGGCAGGATCGCGATCTTTTTAAATTTAAATCTGATCCGATCCAGGATTTTTGGATCTGGATCGAAATCAGTTTTTCCCTCTGGATCTAGGATCAGATCTCTAATTCTTTTTGAAGGATTATAAATCCTGAATTTTTGCGATCCTTTTCAAAGGATTGCCAATCCTTTAAAACTTTGAACGTAACAATCAAGTCCGGAATGGATTTTCGAATCGTGAATCCGGATTTGTGAATCAGAACAGCAATCTAAATCGGATCGGATTACCGGATCAGAACGCTCTAGTTTGTCGGATCGCAGGAAAAGATTAGTTGATCGGATCGTCCGTATTGCCCGGATCTGCGGATCGGATCGCTAATCCTTTTTAAAAGGATTTTTGCCCACCCATGATAATAACCAACTTTTATTAAAAAGCTGGCTTCTCCTTTATTGTCTTCTACGCCAATAATAATAAACCTCCAACAATGAAAGAAATGACGCAGAAAAAACATTTTTTTTTATTAACTAAATACATATTTAATTTATTTCTTTTTGATTATTTTCAAAATCTCTATTTATTCTCAAACTGGCTACTCTGTTAAACTTATAGTCATCATTCTTTTTTTTTTTTATACGTAATATATAATATTTTTTCAGAAAATGTGAGGAAAGATCTTTTTGATCCGCCCTCAATCATCATCATTCTATCACCATCATCATCACCACCACCATGACCATTATCGTTTGACAACAACAATAAAATGAATTTGCGCTCTCTTGTAGTTTAGAAAATCATGAATAATTCATCTAATGCGAATTGAATTTACTGTAGTGTACCGAATGGTTGTTTAGATCTCTCTTAGCATAGAAATTGACTTAAGCCTAGGAAAATCAGAATTCTTTTTCTCGCGCACATAAAAAATATGAAATAAACAATAAAGTTAAAATGAAAAAGAAAAAAAAAATTATTATTTTAAGATGAATTACAACAGACCATGGGCTGTTGGCTCAATTAAATCAGATTTTATATCAAACATAAAATTTATGAGAAAATTTTAATTATACCAATTGGCTAATGGAGAGATGGTTTTTTTAATAAATTAGCTTTACAGCCCTTGGTCATATTTAGAGATAGTAAATTTGTTTGCTTTGCAAAACTGACTTTGGTCTATTTTGTTCTTTTTTATCTAGCTTGCACGGAGCATGATAGTGAGTACAATCCATCCGAGAGTTTTTATCTCTCCAAAATCATTTATTTAATCTATAGAAATTATAATTTAAACGAAAGTTATCAAGGCTATAATTAATATTTAACATAATTTTTTAAGAATATAGCTAAAATTTAGAAATAAAAGTTTTTTCCACTATTTATGAAATAACCGGACCAAAAACAATATTTTTAAAAATCTTTCTATTTATAACGTTTTGTTCCAACAAAGTTTGAAAAAACTGCGCTGGTATATGGCATACACTGGACCTTTGAATTTTTGGTACTAAGAGGTCAGAGGTTTGCAGTTCAAATTACATTGGCCAGCAATTAATTTGAATAATTAAAAAATAACTGGATTTAAATGAACTCAGATTCCGAAAAAGAATTTTAAAAATATATATTTTTACTCATTTGTTGTACAGAAAAAAACAAAACGGCATAATAAGTTTCTCATACTTTTTCCAAAATGTCAATATTTTTAACCCAGACAGCTTGGAATATTACAGTAATCTTGCAGCAATATTGCCAATCTTGCTCAATATTGACAATATTGCAGCAACATTGATGCAATATTGAAGCTCAAACAGCAACATTGCAGCAATATTACTTCAAAATGGCGGACATAAAAATATTGCAACAATATTGCTGCAATATTCCTAGCTTGAAATATTGCCGCTGCAATATTGGAGCAATGTTGGCAATATTTTGCAAGATTTGCAATATTCCTGCAATATTGGCAATTTATGCAAGATTCTCAATATTTCTGCAATATTGCTGCAATATTCCGGGCTGTCTGGCAAATGGAGAAAATCTTTTAAATATTAATATGAAAAATTTCTATTGAAAATTTTTCATATTAATATTTAAAAGAAAACGCATTGTATTTCGGAAAAAAAACCTAACAAAAATCATTATATTAAAGTGCGACAAATTTCTAGAACCAAACGTTAATAAATAGAATTTCTAAATTTTTACAAATATTTAAGAACGTTTTCTACTGAACACTTCAATTAGATTAAAACCAACTTTAATTGAATCATAAGTCTATAGGGGCATCACCGTTTAGGGTATTAAATGAATCCCTTTGAGTTTGTAAGTTGGTTCATTACATTAAGTGTTCGGGGATCAAGTGAATTAAACGAGAAAAAAATTTGCATGCTGTGTACCTCCCAAAAGAGAATGCAAATAAGCAACTCTATTAATGTTTGTCCAAGCAATCGATAGTCTAATCAAAATATTTATTAATCGATTACAAATACTAAATTCCCAGGTTGCTTGTTTGACCACCCTGAGAATAATCATTCAATTTTATTATACCTATCTTTTCGCCAGTAATTATTATAATAATTAAATTGTGAAATAATTCTAGAAATAATGTTCGTGGTAATAATTAAACTAAATTGCCATTTTAGGATAGATTAGGATTTTTTTTTCTTTTGAAAATCATTAGATTAAAATTTTATTATAGTTAGTATTATTTATTCTAATTACGTCATAATTTTTTTAATTCTTGCTTTAATACGTTTGCGAATCGTATATTAAAAAAAAAAAAGAGTAAATTTGCTATTAATTGACTGGAGATCAGACCACCAAAAATGACATGTTTAAATCTCCCAAATTTTAAGTTGCCTTCCCGTTTGAAATTTTTTTAACAAGTGGGAAAGCCTTCGCCGGGCTTTCCCGCTTTCCCGGGGCTGCGCCCCCTGGACCCACTTCGCCTTCGGCGAGCAATTGCAAAAAATTTTGATTCGATATTTATTTTATTTTTGTTTATATTAATATTTCTCTTATCTATTGAATATTTTTCTTTATCGCTTGTATTTTTTAAAGAAATTCATTTCTATTGGCTCTTTTCTTTCGTGTTTTTCTATTAATGCTCTCAAAAGTATAGCAAAGACATATGAGTTCTTCTAAGAACAAAATTTAAGTCAACTTATAATGGATCTGTTGTATCATCATAACTCACGCCTTTCTCTATTCAATCTAAAAAGGTTCTTTTTTACCCTGAGAAATATTTTGTGTCGAAAAGACTAATTTCGATACGTATTATCGGGCCATTTATCGAATTTTTATCATTCGATAAATAAAAAACATCTTCCGCCCAAAATGTTCATACTTACATTATAATATTCTTTAGCAAAGACTTGTTTCACCTATCAACATTTCCCTACACCATCTTTTTCTTTTTTCTTATTTAAAATTTTTGGCTCTAGTTAAAAACCATTTGGCCAGCATCAAGGTACATAATTTTTACAACAAAATTTATTATATGATATATAAATAAATAAAAAAATTAAATGTTCTATAGTGTTCAAAAAAAGTTCCTATTAATTTATAAATATCGGCATCCTCTTCAGCGCTCAAAAGCAACGTAGTAATATTTAAAGATAATATAATCTTCGCAATGAAGTTAGTTGACTTTGAAGTTGGTTTTATCAACAACTAAAGTAAATATGATTCGCATCGGCTACACTTAAATTGTCACATGAACAATTTGAGCTCTGCACAATATCGATTCGAAAGAGATGTACGCCCACCGAAGAATGACCCACTCTAAGACGGTTTATACTGGTAATAATAGTTCTTCTTTGGAGACCTAAAGAACCAGGGATCATGCTTCACGTATGGTAAAAAGATGTAAGGACGATCGAGACCACTCCATCTGCTGTCTATTCCTGATATCAATATTCAACAAAGAGCGTGAGTGTTTTTTGTTATATGAACCGTTTATTTTGAAAGCGGCCAATGCCCGCAAGTTTCGACAGTAGGAAAACGCATTTAAATTGCATTGAAATTCACTCCCTTAAATATCTCAATTTAATCAGCAAAAAACCTTACTTAAATTTAATATTCAAGTAAGGTTTTTTGTTTCTATAATTTACTTTAATAATTTATATAAAAAATTTCGCTCAGGGGCTCACATCTTGTGGGTACGTGGATGGCGACCACGAGCTGCCCGAGCTGTCCCTTCCTCTTTTCAACAGGCGTCAGACCGTGCGACGGGCCGGTCTGTCCTATTTCTTCCGGTTGCAAAAACGTATGATATGATTGGAGGGAAAAAGTAAGGTCCACCGACCCCGCATCGAGGGAATAAGGCGAAGATTTTATATAATAAATTATTGAAACAAACAACCTTGTGTTGTCTTACTTGAATTTAATTTTCTGATTAAATAATAATGTTTCAACTAGAGCCAACGGTTTCCAGTTTAAAATTATTCTCAATTTAAGGATAAATGGACTTAGGCCACTTTCAAAATAAACGGCTCAATTATCATAACTATGACTCAGTTAAATTCAGAATCGAGGTATTTCAATATATATAGTTCTCGAAAAATATTTAATTGGCAAGTAAAACATGCCACATAAATCCGGCCTACAGCATCTTACCTCTAATAATAATAAATAATATACGTATAATTATTATTATTATTTGAAATTCCTACCGGGATCCTCCCTCATTTATCCACTCGAGGCACTTTCGTGCTCGAAGACACACAATTCAAACCAAACCGTCCATCTACCGGCACTCTGTGATGTTACATATTTTCCTAAAATCCCCCTGCGTTTATTTCTCGCTAATGAACTAATCCTTTTTTTAGTTCCACCCTATTCCTTATATCCATCCTCTTCTACTCTCTACTATGGTGTCCTAGTTTGAAAAGAGATTCAGCTTTACATCCGGGATGTTATAGCAACTCGCTCTGCTCGTAAAGTTGCCTGAGGGATCCAATATACGAATAATTTATTATTATTATTTTGAAATTCCTATCGGGATCCCCGTTTATTTGCCCGAGGTGCTTTCGTGTACGAAGACACACACCTCAAACCCAACCTGGCCGTAGCCATCTACCAGCACCCCGTGAAGTTACATCATTTCCTATCTCTAGCTCCTCCTCCTGCTCTCGTCTCTAGCTAGTGAACTAATCCTTATTTCTGGTTCCAACCGGCTCCTTTTATCCAACCTCTTCTATGCTATGGAGGATGTCCTAGTTGAGGAGGGACTCCCTCAGCACCGACGTGTAGCCTACTCCTTTCGAAGAATGCATCACTGAGAGGGAACCTTCTTTACGTCCCTTCCACAGGTCGGGATGTCACCGCAAATATATGAATAATAATCAGCTGAAAGTGAACGAAAAAATTTTCTGCTTGTTTTTTTTTCTTAATTTAATGAGTATCATTTGCAAAGCGCAAAAAAGATTTTTTTTTTAAAGGTGTATATTTCGGCTTAAAAAAAAAATAATCCATTCCACTTAATATTCTTATAATTTGATTAGAACATCGTAATTATTTTTAATTGGCTTAATTTAAAGAGAGCACATAATCCTGAATTCGTTTGGAAGGGGAACGAAGTCACATGTTTAATTTACTGAATCTCGTCAACCTTCATTCTCTTTTTATTTATTACATTAACTTGCAATATTAAATATCAAAAATTTTATTAAACCTTCAATTTATTTATAATTTAATATTGTTAGGATATTAATTAAACGAAACGGACATTATTTCTAACAGCGAGTAATTAATAATTCTAGGCCTAGAATTTTAATCTTAGCAAATTGTTTAATTTTGAGTGGTTTATCTTGAGGCCATTGAAGGAATCATTTGAACCGATTATCTCAAGAACAAACAGAAGTTAAAGTTGGTATTATGAAAACATCACGCCACATAATATAAATGAAATTTAATCAAGGAATGAATCACATATTCTCATGAATAATTATTTTCGTTTGTTCTCATTTTATTTTACTCTAATTTTAGTAATTAGAGTTGATGCTTAAACTTTTTCTGGACAGAATTTGCAGGGTCTCATTTCGGTATATGAGAACCTGTAAATATATCGAAATCCATTTCACATTTGTATACTTTTTTTGCCCCGATAAAGAGTTTCGCTTGGACATAGAAACTTATTTATGTGAAGATAGTTTGAATATTAATTATAAAAAAAGAAAATGTGCTCAATCTTTGACTACTCTCCACAGAAATCAAAAAAATTCACTTTTAGAATAAGACAAAGAATTTAGAAACAATTTTCGAATTTTTTCTTTTTATAACTGCGAATATTTCATCTGTCAAACTTCCTCGCCATATTTGTATTGAGATTATTTCATTTCGACATAAGCATTGTTTATCTAACATATTACTAGTCTTGAACAGTGAAGAAAATTTATAATTGAATTATTTGTGAAAGAAACTCGAGTAAATCAATGAAAAATGTAAAAATCAGAACTAACAAGCAATATATCTCTCTTTAACGAGTGACCTGTTGAGCCATTAAAGGCAGCAGCAGAATTTCTTATAAGCAGAACTCTTCAGATCTAAATCATCTGAAAATATAAATATGAAATTACATAATTACATATTTTTTGACTGTATAGAACTTTCCAAGCCGCGAGCTTTTCTCAAACAAGGCAATACGCTCAATTGAACTGACTCTTAGGTAAAAAATATCAATTATCTTTAATAATATATTTCTGAGGAATTGGAATGGTTTCTTCGTCTCTTTCCATCTTAATTAATTGAAAAAATAAATTCCTTTTCATATAGAGTATATATAATGATAGCAAATCAAAAATTGATTTTCTTTTTATATTTTTAGTAGACCACGTATTTCAAAAAATTATATTATAGAAATTAATAATTAACTAAATTAATTAAAGATTCATTCAAAAATTTCTTTTAATTCCAATAATAGATATTTTTTATTTTCTCTCATAAATTCTTGGTATAAATTCAATACCACATTTAGAATCGAATAGGAAAAGAAGATCATTCTCCTCTTCACCCATTTAACTTATTTTTAGACTATTATAAGATAAAATACTTTCCAAAAATATTTCTTGACACTTAATTATTCTGGCCACAAAGTTAAATAAATTTTCAATTTTATACAAATGAATTTATTTAACCATTAAATAAAAATTCTTATTTTGGATTAAATTGTCATTTATTTGTATAAAATACAACGTTTCGGCCTCTCTTCCCTTCACCTTCTTTAGCTCTGAAAGACGCTTTGTGATTGTATCTGAATTTATAGCCTACCTGAAGAAGGTCACAGAATGAGTATCCAAAACGATGTATTTTATACAAATAAACCACAGTTTAACCCAAAACAACTGTGAGAGCTTTAATTCTCAAATTATTTATATTCGTTTTCGAATTCTCAGGGGCTCACATTTGAGTACGTGGATGGCAACCACGAGTTACCTGAGCTAAGGCTGACATTTCTTTTAATCTCTATATCAGCCTTCTCCAGTAGCGCGAGTTACCTGAGCTAAGGCTGACATTTCTTCTATCTCTATATCAGCCTTCCCCAGTAGCGTAACTAGGTGGGTGCGAAGGAGGGCTCTTGCCCCCTCCGCCCCAGGCGCTTCAAGCCTTTGGCGCCCCTCGATACCGACATAGGCGCCCTAGGGCATTTAAAATATAGCCCTGGGACGGTGATTTTATCATATTCTTTCGATAGATTGTCCAAAAAATTGATCAATTTCTTTAAAATTATATTACAACTTAAAAAACGGCGATCTAGTTGAGCTTCGCCCCCTCCGCCTTCAAAGGCTAGTTACGCCGCTGGCCTTCCCCAAACCCCCCGTCAATCATCCAGATCTGCGCATTTCTCTCTTAGTGTAAGGTGACCACACGTCCGATTTTGGCAGGACAGTCCCGCTTTTTGGAGAAGTTTTTACTAATGGCAAATAGTTTTTTTTATTACCACGAACATTTTTAAATTTACAGTATGATTGAGGTAGTGATAGCGTGCGTGCTTCTGAGGGTGACTATGCATATCGCCAGCTAAATGTAGTCTGCGCACAGGGTGGCTCGATGCCGAACACAAGCAGCAGCGTGCCGTTCTTGCTGAGCTCTTCGATGACGTCAATCCGCTCGCGGCGGCCCTCGGCTTGCCTGAGTGGCTCGCAGGGCTCGGGCCTACTTCAACAGCTCGGCTCGGGCATGGTAAGGCAACTCACACTGGGCGCCGCCAACGGGAGGGCATTCCCTAGTAGCAACGTAAGGAAATGTCCTTCCCGACTCGTCTACTTTCTATCTCTCTCTTTCTCTTGCTATCTCTCTTTTCTATCTATCCTAGAATATGTATATATAACTATTTTTCTGTTTTTCTTTCTTATCTGTCGCTGTTTAAAAAAGGGCTACTTAAACAAGATTAAAATTTTAGAGGTAAACAAAACTTATGTAATTGTACAGGGTGGGGGCAGAACAACTTGCTTATTTTGAAATTTAATTGAACCATTTAATTTGAAAGTGGTGCAAGTCCATTTAAAAAAAATGAGATATCACATAATTTATGCTTAATTCAATGTAAATTTTTTATGTACCTACACGATAACTAGTTAGTGGTAAATATCTTAAAAATTCCCATGTTTTGTTCAATTTAAAATTGATCGGTAATTGCGTAATCATTGATTATGAAAGTGGTGTAAGTCCACTTTGAGGTAGGTGGCCTGTCAGTAGCCTGTTATTTTGCATTTGTTTATATTACGTGTCAAGAGTTAATAGGTTAGATTACTTTTATTTATTCGATTAAGGTCTTTTTCGGCATCGGAGACCATTTAGACCCCGTTTCTATTTATCCAATTGATTGGTATCCAATTCAATTGAAAAATATTTTGTCGCCTGGGACGGTATGCGAACCCGAAATTAGATATTGATAAATCAAAACATTGCCAGACTTCATATAATTTGTCTAAATTTTTTAATTAATAGATGGACCCTGTTATGCAATGGTGTGTCAAAGACCAAAAAATTCAAAATTGAGTTAAGCACGGAATATTGTTTCAAATGCTTTAATTAATAGTATTTTTTATGAAATATGTCCTAAAAAAATTTATATTTAATGTTACTTGCACAATTGACAAGAAAAATTATATAGAATCCAATGTAAACAAAAAACTTTATTGTTGATTTTTTTTTTTTTTTTTTTTTTTAAAACATTCACACTTTTTTCTCATTCACACTCACACTCACACACACATTCACACAGTCTTTTCGGCAACTCAGGCCATTTAAGACTTTAGACGATAACCGTTATTATATAAATATACATATAGGGGTCCAGGCATTCTTATTTAAGCCATTTGGTATCCAATTGGCTTAAATAAAATCATCGGACTGCCTGGGGTCGAACCCGCGACGTTTGGTATACGAGGTTAGCACGCTAACCTCTACGCCATGCCCCGAGGGCTTATTGTTGATTTTCTCAAAACTCGATGTTTGGTCTTTGACACACCATTGCATAACAGGGTCCATATATGCTAACCTTTAATTTTCTAGAAACAAGAGAAAATGGACTTACACCCCTTTCAAAATAAACGGTCCAATTCTTTGACCAATATGTTCATGCAGTTTTAATTACAAGTACAATTTCAGGCAGATGGCGTCCGTTATTGTCAATACACTGCATTAATCTATTTCCAGCATATCGAGGGGTATGTTGACTATAGGTTGCTTAATGTTGTTGTTCTTAAGGCGATCAAAGGTCTTAGGACGATCGTTGTAAACAATTGATTTTAGGAAACCTCATAGAAAAAAAACCATGGGTGTTTTGGGGCAAGACTTGCTAGGACTCATCTCCTTGCCAAGCGATCTGCACTGGCCAGCACCTGATTTAGCCCCCTGTATTTTTTTTTCTTTGGGATTAATTAAAAACAATTGTTTACATCGATCGTCGTAAGACCTTGGATCACTTTAAGAACAACATTAAGCAAGTTATAGTCAACATACCCGTCGATATGCTGGAAATAGATTAACACATTATTTTGACAATAACGGACGCCATCTGCCTATTATTCTGTCTCGTATTTAAAAATGCATGAACATAATCTTTACAAAAAATATTTAAATATTTTATTGTTTCTTTCGAATATTTTAATATACCAGAACTAAAACCGCTTTTGGAGAGAATCCGACCGACCACTGTGCGGTTCTGAGAAACTCTCAATTTTTCTGTGACGTGCATAATTAAAAAAAAAAAAAACTAGGCGAAAAAGTTTAAGAAGCCCCTACTAGAGCAGCGTTTCTCAACCCTCCTTAGGATTATTTTCTGTGTGACATCACATCTCAAGAGTCATAATAAAAATGCTTATTCGTTATTCATTATTAGTTATTGAAATAATAATTTTTTCTATCTTATAAATTTGAAAGACTGGAGTGTCTTTAAAAAACCAGATCTTTAATAATTTTAATTATATTAAAACTTACAATCATCATCGTCAGGGTGAATTTTAAATAGTAACCTTAAATTTTGAATGTTTTATGACTATTTATTTTGATTCCAGGAGTTATTTATCTTTTAGTAATTGTTTAAGCTAAGAGTTGGGAAGGGTTGAGAAACGCAGGTCTAGAGCTCTTGTTGTTCTCTTTGTATTTACAATCTGCACCTCTCCGGGATTCCCCCACTTCTTACTTAAAAAAAAAAACGATTAAAAAATAATACCTATACAATTCATAAAGCCTTTATAATTTAAATTAGTTTGAACTAAAAATATATGTATTTTAGATACGATAGAACGGTTCGGTTTTCTCAGCTCTTTTTCAAAAAGAAAAAAAAAAAATATTAAAAAAATTGATTACGTAAATAAATGTTTTTTTTTTTCTTGTTAGTCTAAAGTTTTAATCATTGGATTTTTTTAATGACTAAAACAATAATTTTTTTAAAGAGTTAATATTATCTATTAACCAGTTTAAATTCGACCCTTTATGTTAATGGGGATGAAATTAAATCCCAATTCGGCAATATTATATTTCTGCAGCCTCTATCCCGAGTTGTGTTTTCAGATTCACAGTCAGCAGCTTACCCGTTTAAACATTCGCCTCTTTATTTTTAATTTTTTTTTTAATATTAATATTTCAATGCCTATAAAAATTATCCAAAGGCTTTCTCTAAATTTGCCCACATAATAACATAAAGAATTCCCAGAGAGGTGCATCTCCCCTGCGGTCATCGTAGTTCCCCCTTTGGCTCCTCGTTCGCTTTTTTTTAGCTAGTTTCCTTTTAATATCAGCCAATATATTTTCGTTTATTTTATTTAATTAAAAAAAACTTTTTTTTAATTATCATTTATAAAAAGGAAATATATATTAAATCCTTCAGCACGTTGCCAATGATAAATTACATTGTATAATCGGTTAGAGCTTGTTTATTATTTATTCATAGTCACCTATTCAAATACTAAATAAGGCTTTCACGATAATTCCTTTTTGATGATAAATTATTTATTAGTTCAAATTGACTTTAAGAGGCTTTAATCGATGCTTTCGATGCGTTTAATAATAAATAGGAACGGGGTCTAAATGGCCTCAGATGCCAAAAAAGACCTTAAACATTAAACTTAAATTTAAAATAATTAATTCACAATGGAATGCCTTTGCCAATTAGACTTACTTTTTTCTGACAAGGAATGTCACCCAAAGGTGAATCGCCGTTTCTTTTGAAACTTGGTGCAGTTAAAGAACTCATCTAAAGATTAATTTAGATGAAAAAAGTTTCAGGGATGGGCATACAGAAATATTTTTTTTTAATATTTTTAACTTAATCTATAAAATCAGTACAATAGTGAAATTCAATGAAAAAATGCTTAAAACAAATCTCATTCTTACAACAACTGCATTTTATAAAAAGAAAAATCACATGATTCGTCTTTATAACATAAGTTATTTTCATTGTTGAAACAAAATTCAACAGGATTATCGAAATGACCGAGGATGGCTTTGAGAATAACCCGATGCAAACCCTTAGATTAATATATCTTGGTGAAGAGAGCTGATTGTGTGCTAATGATTGCAAAATTAGTATATTATTTCTCTGATATAAGTTGATATTTAAATTGAAAAGTATAACGCGATCAGATATCTTCCTCACAAAATTCTTCCAAACACGAAATCTAAAGACATCTAGTGGTTGAATAAGACCAGTTGTATTAGGAGGAATAAATAATAATAATAATAATAATAATAAAATTTTTCGTGTTTGCAGATTAGATTGAGCTTGATTATTTTAATAACTTGGTCTAATTCATGTTAATATAATTCAATTTTTGAAAATGAAATTTTAATTAAAAAAAAAATATTTCTGTATGCCCATCCCTGAAACTTTTTTCATCTAAATTAATCTTTAGATGAGTTCTTTAAATGCAGCAAGTTTCAAAAGAATCGGCGATTCACCTTTGGGTGACATTCCTTGTGAGTGCAAGCTAACAATGGACAAAGAGAACAAAAAAATTAAATTTTTTTAAAAATTACTAATTATGTCCTTGACCTACGGGTCAGAGTTAGAACATTAGATTCTGATGCCAAATTCGCATCCCGTCCCAGGCGAAGAATTTATTTCAATTATTGGATACTAATCAATTGGAATAAATAGGGGCGGGGTCTAAATGGCCTGAGATGCCGAAAAAAGATCTTAATTAAATTTAAAAAAAAATTACTAATTTTATCAAAGATTTGTGGTGCCTGATAACTACTCCCCTTGATTACCGAAACATTTCATTTTTTATAATGACGTCATACGAACGTTTATTTGATCCGATTATTGAACCTACCTTTCAACATTGGAATTATGGTACATAGTTTATTGCATTTTGTGCCAATCTTGAAACTATGAGCTTCCAGTGTCCACTTCATTTACCAATGTTCCAAAGCGAATGTTGATTGCCTTTCCAAGTCCGGGAAATCCGACAGTGGCGTCATTTTAAATTTTTCTTGGAGCTTTTTTTTTCTAACTTTACTGAAATATCTCAAATTTGGCTAAAAGAATTTAATTTATTTTTTACAGTTTATATAAGCCGTAAATATATTATATTTTGAAATATTTTATTTAGAACAATATAAAATTCAAAAAGGACCCGAGCCTTTCGGGAGGGGGGAGGGGGGCAAATGATCCCCTACTCCCCCCAAACGATGCCCCAGGAATTCGATAAGACAAACTATCATGCTTTCGATTTTGGAAGAAGGTGTTTGCGTATAGCTCCGCCTTAAGGTTTAAAACCTTTCCGCCTAAGCTTTAGGCAACCCTATTAGCAGATATTCTCTCCACAACACATAACAAATAGGCTTACAGAACTTTTGGAATAGGAAATTTGTTTGGCCAGAACACATTTTGATTTTTTTATTTTATTAAAAATTAACACTTTAACTGTGGTTTATTAACTTTACCACTTTTACTGTGGTTTATTAAACTAAAATATTATTTATTTCGGACAGATATAAAATTCATTTATTTGATCAACTTTATGAAATCTTCGTTTATTTACTTGAGGTATTTTCGTCCTAGCAACAAATAGTTGTGTCATACCAAGAGTTCAAGAAAAATATTTTAACTCAATGATAAACAAAAAGCTATGTGACATGATTATAGCTCTTTATTTATGCAGTAACAAACATTTTTTTTTTTTTTTAAATCTCTGTAATAAATAAACAAAACGTAAAGCAACTTTACTTCTTTACATAAATAAAGAAGCTCTTTATTAAAGATTTTTTCTTCTCCTTCTGACTTGTTGATGATCAATACAACTCCCTAAAATTTCAAAAATGACTAGAGATTAGAGAAAAATTGTTTCTTATATTTTCTCTATATATATAAAAGAATATCTTTAGTTGCCATATCATTTGGATATTTTTCAGTAGTCGTTATTGATGATTTCTAATTAAAAAGGAGTTTGGCGAAAATAGAGTAATTCAATATTATTTCAGGACAGCTGGATGTGCTCTTTAAATTTAAATTGAATTGACTTAAGTGGTTTCGATGATTAAAGATATAAAGAATACTAATGAGTAATTTAAGAGAATTGAGGGTAACCAAAAAAATATTCCTGCCTTTAGTTATTTCTTCTTAAATGACTCCTTTTTTTTAAAATAAAAATTCTAGTTAAAAAATTTCCATTAATCGTTCGTGAGTTAGTAGTTAAATTTATCTAAATAATTAGAAGAAGTAAAAAGTATATCTCAAAGAAATTTGTTGTGCCATTAAAACAAAGACATTTAAAAAAAAATCTTGAATTTTATTCTAAATTAAACTTTTCAAAAAGTAAAAGAATTTATTTAGTAAATACTTTTCCTTAATTGCTTTTTTTTCCCCTCATTACAAATTCCTCTACTTTTAATTTGCTTGACGTTCTTCTTCTATGTATTGCTAGAGTTTTTTTTTTTTTTTTTTTTGTCTTCATGTTAAATATAGTTGGAAATCACACAATTCATTACTAATCTGCACACAATTAGTTTTTTTTTAGTGTTTTATTAATATTTATTTATATGAATGAGTTAAAAAAAAGTGCGAATGTTTCTACTGACGATCGTTGTGAATGCTCATGTGGCCTTGCCGCACAAAAGTTTTGCTATTGTTCCAGTATCAACTTTTCTCCGGAAGATCTTAAGCCCAAGTTTCTGTGTAGCCTCAAGAAGACGCCTCGCAGGATTCTCAAAACAAAAAAAAAGCTTCATCAGGCGATTTTCTTGATGTCCTTTGTATACAATAGAATGAGAAAAAAAAAACTTTGTAAAAATTTTTGTAGCTGTTCTCTTATACATATACATACATTTATATATTGTTTTTATATATTTTTGATTTTCTCTTATTTTATCATTTCCGTTTTATGTACATATCACAAGCCAGGTGGCCTAAAAGATGTGTAACATATTTAATAACACCATATCAATCGTTTTTTTTAAATATCAAAATGGGACCCATTTGATTATTAGAATTCAAATTTTTAATAGTTAAAATAGAAAGAGAATTTTTTATAATATAAAAAATAATAAAATTATGACAATCTAGTCAAAATCGTGCGTGATTCTGAAAAAAACAACTTGAAAATTATTCTAATTAGATTAAGATTCATAACTCGATAAAGGAAGTGCAATTCTTATAACTCGTGTAGTCTTAAAAAAAAAAAAATTATCTTAATCTATTATCATATATAAATATAAACATAAAACAAAAGAGAATAATAATTCTTATCTTCTTTTTTCCATTTCTTCTTAAGATCTTTAGTACTATTTTAAAAAATTTCTATTTTATCATAATAGTATAAATAAATAAATAATGAATCTTTCTCACTCTAATATCTATTGACAATCTAAATAAATACTATAATAGGCTATAATAATATGGAATGTAAAGATGTTGAAAATATTTTTTTAATAACTCTATAACTCTACTTGTAATTGTAAAGAGGCTAACCACCTTTCCAGCGCCGACGTTTCTAATCGTTGGTCGATAGAAAAAAATTAACTAGGAACGAGCTAGGAGTAGGAGACCAACGTTTCAATTCTATATAATTAACGGGAAATATAAATAATAATAAAGCCCATCACTAAAAAACCCTCTCTTTTATGCTCTTAATTCTTTTATTGGCGATTTTTTCTCTATCTGTGATTTATCTAACGAAATCACTTTAATTGGCTTATTTTTGAGAGAGAGGGTACCTCAAAGCATCTTTCGTTAGATTTCTAACTTCAACTTCAATTATATATCTCTTTCTCTCTATGGTTGTACTTGCTCAAATTAAACCCTAAAATTTTATTTTTATGGTAATTGACTCGTCTTTTCAAACTTCTCCTCCTTTTTCAAAAAAAAATTGAGGGGGGGATGAGGTGGGATAAAACTCGAGTCGTTCTCTCATTTATGGCTCTGGCGAGAAAGATCCATGTTTGCCCAAAGACAATCTACATGTAGTGTTGCACAATTGGATTATGATGAAAATATTATCATCAGAACTACTTTTTGCAACAAAAGTATATGGATATTATTATAATTAATACCAAAACACACAGTGTATAATATTTAAACGTAATTTTATTCGCAAAAAAAAAATAAATAAATAAATAATAATTAGAGAATTTTTTTAATTTGAATATAATTTTTCTTTAATTTTATTTTTAATAACAGATACAAAAATTAGTTTAAATAAAAAAAAAAGATAAAAAGAATAAAAATCAAAAATTTAAATATAAAAGAGTAATAATAAAAATATAGATTATAGATAATAATATAAATAAAATATATATAAAATGATATATATATATATATATATATATAAAATCTATTTTGAATAAACTACACGTTGATTTATGTTTCACAAAAAAATGTTATGTGTTATAAAATAACTATCACAATTTTAATGTTAGAATATTATAAGAAATTATTCTAGATGAAAAAATAATTAAATAATGAAAAAGAAGCCAATTATTTCACTCAAAATATTATTATATCAATAAATGTTATGGAGAGATTCAGAGATTATATACATTGTCTTTCTTTTTTTTGAATCTTTATGTCGTTCATGTAAATAGAATAACAAAATTGTCTTGATATTTAGATCGGTGTTAAGAATAAATGTGCATTAAGAAAAAAATGTAAATAATTTAAGGCACTATTTGAATGTATGTTAAATCAAATGGCGTATGAATATTATGTGAAAATTGTGGAAATATTTGTTATTAAATTTCGGCATTAATGTATTTAAAAAAAAAATATAGAGGGGAATAATACAACCTGTGAAAAAAGAGTTAATAATATTTTTAAATATTTATTTTAATTTTATTTTAAAATAATAATAATAATAATAATAATAAACTATTAAGTAAAACTTAATTCAGTCCTATATAAATATTTTTCAATATTGATGAATTAAATAATCTTAAAAAAAAAATGTATTTTTATTTTAAATAAAATCTAATTTTTTTCTTTCAGCTTCACTTATTCAAAAAATTTTGTTTTTACTTCAGCGAGGATGCCGATCTGTCAAGAGTGAAAAATTTAAGAGCAGAAATATCTACACTTATTGCCTGGAGTTTTTACAGTCTCAAAAATTTTTAT